>QUWT01000332.1:0-82995 GCA_004329165.1 Spatholobus suberectus | reverse complement strand
AATAAACACCATAAATTGAAGCACAAGAATGGGAAACAAAATAATTTACAAACCAGCAACTACAGAGATTCACTATCGTTGTTTTATCAAAGTTCACATACCCATGCTCCTTGTATGTCTGCTTGCACCTGATCCAACTCAAAGCTCGCTGACGACATGGACCTAATGTCCACCTTTAGCAACTTCTCATAGATCTCACACACCTCCATTACAATCACCTTCACCTCGGTGGTGACAATGGAGAGGCTGGTTGTGGTGTCAGTGTCACCGTCGTTGTTATTGGCTTTGGTGTCGTCATCGTCACGGTGGCTAAAGCTAAGTGACTTAGCTGAGAGAGAGGAAAATCAAGGACAAATAGGGAAAGGTAGAGAAAAAAGAAAAAAGAAGAAGAAATCTCAATTGTCCATTTTAAAACTAATATATCTAATAGTGAAAAATTAGTTTCCCACGGTGGGAGACATGAGTAGCTCTCCCATTGTAGCCTTCACCCTAAAGTAGTATTTAACCCAACTTATTTTATTTTTCTTTTCCTTAAAAGGAGGACGAATGTTTAATGGAGAAGTTAAACATATGATGTATGGTGGACCATGTATGGTGATAGGCATATAGTTTCTTCTGTTTTTTTTTTTTTTTTTTTTTTAATTTTACAATGACCTATTTACCCATTTTTACAAACCCATATAAAAAATCAACATCAACGATTAACCTTCCCCCTTTCCACAAACCCCCGATTCCCACTCTTCCTCCCTCCTCCACCTCTTCTTCAACCAAGACTCTGGGTGCTTCGTCGCTAGCATCTACAAATGTGACCCTTTCGTGAGATTTTTTGGCACGACTTCGACCTAGACAGCAAAATCGGCCATGTTCACATGCTTTCCCGTTGCAACATCCCCGCCTTCGCCGGGACTTAACCCCTGCTACCTGCCAAAAAGGTCATGATTGGGACAACCATCAGTCTCGCTACATCGGCAAACTCTCCTTTCGCTTCAAGTCAAGGGCGTCCGTCTTTGGCTGGACCAAATCATGGTTGTGCTGGCACACAAGATCTTCATGTATGACTTCGCGAATCTAAAACACTAGAAAGAAAAAAAATCTCACAAACCTTTCACTCTAACCATACGCGCTTCCATCATTATTACAAACAAATTTTCACTTTCACCTCTAAAGTCCCAATGACAAACCCTAACCTACAAAACAAGAAAATCAATTAAACTATGTTGTTTTTTCAAAGTGGTAACCTTGAGAAAGAATCCACACACTGTAGGCACAAGGTTTTGTTGGTCCTGACTTTTAACAAGTCCTTGGAAATGATGGTGTTGGTGACTGTAGTTTGGAGAAACCCAGATCCGATTTTTGTTTGCCATTTTTTCGATTTTTGTTTGCCGTCTATGGAGAAACCTAAATGCAGAGGCAATGAAGGTGAAGATGAACTCGACAGAGTTTGGAGAGGATCAGGATGACATCATCTTTGTGGATTCTGAGGTTGGATAGACCGACGACGATTTGTTGGCAAATGAGGTGTGTTTGGTGTAGGTTTAGGTTTTCGTGGCGACACTGATGAGGAGGCAATGACGGTTGGCGAATGGAGAGTTTCTCAAAGTAGTAGGTATGAGGGGTAGGGTTGGAAATGGGTATGTCTGGAAATTTTGATTTGGGCAAATGTAAATTACATTTAAACTTAAAAAAACAAACAAACTAATAATTATGTCAAGAGGTAGCAAGTAACTCATCACAACTTTGAATATTCTAACAATAAATCTAACGGTCATCATATAATGGACCACCATAAATCGCTTCTTATAATGGTCCACTGTAGCTGGGTCTAAAAAAAAATTGTGCTAAACATTCTTTATAAAAGTTCTAAAAAAAAATCAAAAAAATAAGTAAAAAAAAAAAAAGAGGAATTTTTAGAAAAGTTAACTCAAGCAACTTTTGCAGAGCTTTTATTTTTATTTTTTTTAGGAACCTCGCTTTCGAATCATGTCAGTGCTTATATTATTTTATTTTTATCTCAGTTTGCTATCCAAACATTGAAACTCTAAAACGTTCTCGTCTAAAAAACAAATTCCTATGTCCGCAGCCGCTCATCTGAATATTCTCAGTTCTCCCTCATCAAATATTTTTTTTCTTTTTTAAAAATAAACTTGCATTACATGCGTAGATTTTGTGTTCGGTTTTTTTCTTTTTTTTTTTTTTTTGCTGAAAACCAATTTTGTGTTCTTTATTATATTTGAAATGTGCACCCTCATCAAATAAACGTTCACGCAATCATAAATATTTTTTTTAAAAATATTATAGAACAACAATATAATAATTTAAATATTTTATCATTGTAATCAATATTAATTTTCTTTAATTAATATCATTTATATTGTTTGCAAATTATCATATTAAAATAATTTTATTAATTAAAGTAATTTTTGTTTGTTTTAAAAATTAAAAGTTTTAAATATCTATATTTTATTTTTATATTCATTAAAATAATTTTATATAAATGAAATTACTTTCAAACAATATTTTTTATTTTATACAATATTTTTTTATTAAACGAAATAACTAGTTTTAAATAAAACTCAAGCTTTTAAAAATTTTACTAAACAATTTTTAGCTTAAAAGGAGTTTTTGAACTTAAAAAAATAAAAAAAGTTGAAAAATAACTTCTGCTTTTTTATTTAAGCTCTTATTTTTAGCTTTATTTAAAAGTAATTTTTAAACTAGGAAAAAGCTGGCCAAACGAACCTAATTCTAAAAAAAATTTCAAATACCATGACTAAAATCCCTTATCTTAATTCCTATGCAATTCCATGTATCAAATGAGCCCTAAATAAAAGTCACTTTTTTACCTTATTCTAAATTTCATATTTTAATCTTAAATAAACGGGCTCTAAATTTCCCTTTTGTGTATAGCCCCATTTTGTTGCGCGGTACATTTAATTGCTGCAACTAGCAATCATACTCATTCATTGAATGTATAATATATTTTTTTCAATAAATGTTTTGCGTTGAATATACAGCGGACTAAAATTAAAACTCCATACTCATTAGTGCGTCATTGTTTTGCCCTTATTTAAAGATGAAAGCTTTTGATTCTATTCTTAATTTCATTGTTCTGCCTTTATTAGAGGATGTTTCTTCCACGGCTTTTCTTTGTGGTTTGTAGTTTGTAATTTGTAATTTTTTCTTTTCTTAAAAAAAAATACTCATTAGTACGTCATTCCTCTCTGTCACAACCCCTCCACCCCTCACCGACTTCATTATTATTAATAATATCGTATCATGTAGTCCATGCTCTTCCCAGTTGCCATTTGGGCTTCAGAGGTGTTCTGCTATGCTTTTGCCAATTGTTTCACCCACGTCACTAGAATCATCTATGGTTAGGTAACCAGTAACGGTAGTTACTTCAACCAATTTTGGAGTCATATCCCACTCATAAGTTCCCCGCCTAAACTATACACCCAGATTATATATTCGCAGTTTACAACAACAATAGTTCTGTAACTGACGCGGGCTAATATAAAAAAACATAAAAAAAAAAATAACTGCTAGTGGCTGGGGATGGCAGTCCATAAGTTTCGGTATTTCTTAGCTTGGAATTAATGAAAGAGTGAAAAGGTCTTATTCTTGCTGACAAAGAATAAAATTGGGAGCAAAAGCTGATGCTACGATGGCTCTTTATTTGCATAAAGGACTTCAGTTAATAGTCCAATTGTGTTTATTTTAGGAATATAAGGAATTTCAAGATTTTAATATCCTATCTCTAGCACCTAAAAAGAACAAAATCTTATCTCTACCTTGATTCCCTCCTGCCCCAACCACGAGATATGCTCAATATGGTATTCTGATACATTGGTCAAGTTTAGATAAATTTTCCTATGAACATTTATAAAAAAAAAATGAAACACTTTTTATAAGCTAAAAATAATTTAAACATAAATTAATATTAACTTTTGAAGAAGCTAAATAATTTTAGCTTTTTCAAAAAATTAATTTTAACTTATATATAACTTAATTTTAGCTTATAAAAATATTTTATTTTATTTTTTTCTTATTTTCTTTTGAATTCTTCTTAAATAGAAAAACTTATTCAAAGAGGACTATTATTTATTTATAGATCAAATTGGCCAATTCAATCTTCAAAAAGTTCAACGCCAGTGCTTCACTGAAATGACAGAATTTAAGGCCACCATTCGAAAAGATTTAAGTATTCTGTGCCTTGGAAAATTAAAGGATGATGAGTAAGTATTCTGGTAAAAGGGTAGAAAGGAAAGGAAAGATATAAGTGTCAAAGAAGAACAAACAGAATGTACAATTGCATATATACAACTCTATTTGTACATATGGAAAATGTCAGGAACTCTGGTATGCACAAGGCCTAATTGGACTTTAGTTCTTAACTACACATGCCTGTCATATTCTTCCTTAAGGAGAAAAGATATTCAGAAAGACACTCTAGTATTGATCAGGCGCTTAAACAAGCATTCCAATCTATTTTCAATCTCTTCAATGGCTACCACCAAAGCTTCTAACCTTCCATGTGCAGATTGAATCTTCTCAGCCTCAGCAACTTTGCTCAGATTATCCACAATCAAGCTGTCAAGTGCAAAATCTACCTTTTCCAACTCATTATATTTTCCTGGTGATTATTGCAAGCAAACACCCCCTTCTGCATCAATCTTGAGACAAATGCCCACTTATTAGGCTTTAGTTTCAAGATTGGTGAAGAGAGGAACACAACAAGTGACTGAAAGATGGAGCTTGTGATCCAACTAGCTTCTCTGAGCACTCTTACCACCGCAGAGAGGTGGTCACTAAGATCCAAAGGAGGAGAGGCCCCAAATGACTCATGATCCATCTGCTTCAATAAAAGCAGAGATTTTGTGCACTCCTTCCTCATGTTTCTTCTGAGGCTCCAATATGTAGAGAGATGGCTCTCCGTGTCTAAATCTCCAACCCTTCTCCTTCTAAGTGCAGACTGAAGTTCTTCAAACACTTCCTTTCATTAACAGAATGGCATCCCTTGTTTGCCCAATAGGTCCAGGAATCCTACTGGGCAATCTAACAGCTCATTGACCCATTTCTCATTTGGTGCTGGAATAGTGCTTGTTGGTCAATGGCAATTTAAAAGATCTTCAATCATGCATTTGTACAGTTCTGCAAGGCCAGATAGACCACAGCAAATTGTTGCAACCTTGATGTAGATGATGCCTCCCATGATTTAAGCTTGCTCAGCTCCTCTTCAATTCTAACTGTGCTTGGATGTGATTTAGTTGGCAAACTAATGGATCTAACCCCATACCTGCTCGAATGCTTTGGGGAAAATGTAGCCATACTTGCCCTTTTCATCATAAAGGGTGCCTAATTTGAACATAGACTCAAACAGTATAATTCACTCCTATTGATACCTCAGGACATTAGGAGAAGGCAGAGAAAGAGGGCCAGAAGTTTCTTAAAGGCCTCGATGCCATTTGATAACAAATTAACTAATTAAGGTTCTATGTAGTGTTTGGTTTTTCTGTGACGTAGTTCTGTTGTCACATCTTCATCAGCAAACAAGTAGCCATCCACATTTTAATTGAAACAACTTTATAATTATAACACAAGGGATAGGTATGTTTCTCATAATTTTGCTGTGTCTTCTGAAGGGATAAAAAGGACCAATCCCTGTGCTTCTGCCTCCATCTTCAATTCTAAAGCCACCGCAAAATGGTACGGTACACATGGTTCTACGTTCAATGAAGGTCGGTTGCAATTAAAGCTTGTCTTTCAAAGTTCCTTGCACATCGACTGAGTTAACTTCTTTTTTACTTTTTCATATATAGACGGTGGGTACTAAAATGAAAAAAGAAAAAAGGCAATTTTATGCGGCACGAACGGTGTTACAACAATGTTCCTTCTAGGGATTACAACCTGCCAAAGTAGTACTTTAAGATTCTCTATATTATCTTTGTATCATTGTTCTTATATGCAAGGATTAGTCTCTTTCAAAGATCATATACAATAGATCTGTGTGTGAATGAATTGAATCAATTCCTAATATTTTATAATTTTTTATTCCGCAGAAATATTATGAGAATAACATAATTCATACTTTAATATGGTACAGATAACTACCAATTTCTAATCTTCCATACCCTGCCGGCCTTGACCCAAATATTCTGTTTTGCGTTATTTTAGAATATTAATTTCTATTGAT
Organism: Spatholobus suberectus; assembly: GCA_004329165.1. NCBI lineage: Eukaryota > Viridiplantae > Streptophyta > Magnoliopsida > Fabales > Fabaceae > Spatholobus > Spatholobus suberectus. The sequence continues at coordinate 76,802 of QUWT01000332.1, read as the reverse complement.
TGGATGTGACAAGAAGAATTTCGAATAGCACGAAACACGCGTATATGATGAACTCATATCATATTTAATATAGGTTGAAAATTATGATTTTGATTGAATTAATAGAATATTTTTACTCAAGTCAAAGACTCAAAGTTACATTAAAACATAACTAATCGTAAATTTGATAAACTTTATTTGTGGGTGAAATTCCATTTACGCATCTTTGGAATATCTAGAGTATAATCTAAGTATACTATAATTGACTTCACAATGGATATTTCACCCTGGGCTTGGTTCATGCAAGAGTAAGAGTTAATTAGGTTCATGGATGAAAATCCAGAATCACAGTTTTGATATGGTACCGGATTCTTTGCCACCGAAGAATATGCTGAACTATACAACTTTTGACTTTGACAATGACTTTTTCAATGCATTTGGTTATGCTTATGGTCCACATTTTTTGACATTATGCATTATTTAATCCAAAGGCATGCTTTTACTTCAATATATATATATATATATGCAAAGCATGCCTCGTACCAAATTACGTCATTTCAATGTTAACCTACCCAAACAGATCTATAATGTAGATATTTTCTAAAAGGAAAAAATGTGTTTTTGGTATTGTGTTTTCAATCAAATTGGTTTTCATTCCTATATTTTAAATTGAAGTGAAATTAGTCCTTTTTTTAAATTTAGTCTCTTGTCGCTAATTTCGTCAATGATGGTTGCTGACATGACAAACTCTCAAAATTTGCGGCAGTGTAAGGAGGGATTATTTGTCTTTTTCTTAACTCTGATTCCTATTCTTTCTTGTTGGTGTAGAAATAGAAATATTCTAAAAAATATTAATAAAATAATCTTTTCTAACGATTTAAAACTCTCAACTTGTCATATATTTTGTTAAATTTAATATTTACTTACGGATTTTAACCAACACAAAGTGTTAGATATGTATCGAAAGTGTGAAAACCCACCTGGCCAAGCTTTATCAAGGGGAGCCTATGAATTTTGTGTTTTATATGTGATTTGAACTAGCATCTATCTCAACTTCACTACTACAAAATCCGTTTTCTAAAATAGAATTTTAACTTAGTTTCTATTGAACCGATTTAAAAGATGGATGCAGTGGCAATGTTGAAATTTTTTGAACTTTTTTAACTTTGGTTCTATATAAAGATATTTAAAAACATAGACCTAGTGGGCAATTTTGAAATTTTTTACAACTTTTTTAAATCGGTTCTAGGTGAACCGATTTAAAAACATTGACCGGTCGGGTTCCAATTTAAAATTTTGGACCAATTTTTTTAACTCGATTCTGTTTAACAACCAATTTAAAACTTACTTTTTAAATCGGATCTTTGTTCAACCAATGTAAAAAAATAGTTTTTAACTTGATTGTATACAAACTGAGTTATATCAAGTCCCTAGTAACAATAAGCAAAGCTATCATCCTTACAATTCCCAAGAACAAAAAGCTTCTCCCAAAAACTCTCTCATCACCCTCAAAGTTCTCATCCCCAAAAACCTCACATTCACACACAAAAACAATGGCTTTTCTTCACTCTCTCTCTACTCTTGCCATCGAATCTCCTTCCCTCTCAATCCCATCAAGTTCCTCACTCACATTTAAACTAAGACCCCCACGATCCACTTGTAACCCATTCTACCACATAACACCATTTGGGAGACCTTTGGCGGGTGGGCTGAACAAGCGACGGTGACTGAGGCCATGAGGAGGCTCTACGTGGCAACAGTCTCGCACTATCACCAACAAGGAGCGTATCAGATTGTTTACGAGCAAGTGGTGTTGAAGAAAGCTAAGAGAGTTCAATTTGTCACCCGTTCATGCTCTTTTAACCTACGTGTTTTCTTAAATTTCTATTGGAAAGTTTTTTTTTTCGTGTTGGATTAAATTTTATTTAAGAAGTGCATTTGGGTTTTAGGGGGTTGGACAGAGGATGCCTTGAGCTATTGAACTTTTATGTGTTTGAACTCTTGTGATGTTGAACTCTTATGCGTCCTGGTTTTTCTATTTTTGGCTTGATTTGTTGTTCTTTGTCTCACAAGAGATGGTTTGGTATCAATGGCCCGGTAGGATTATCACTTCTCCATGGAGCTTTTTGTGTCTCCATTCTTGGTCAAGAAGGGGAAATGACTGATAAGAATAGGACAAAAATGGAAACACTTTGTCTCGATTAAATGTTCTTGAGGCATTCCGTGAGGTTCTGCTGCTTGAGAGCTTGGCTCATGCCTCACTGATCAATTTAGCATAACTATTGTTGGAGGTACCCTTGGAAAGGTTTTTACTGTGTTCCATCTAAGTAGTGGTTCTCCATCATCTTGTGACATTTGGGTTATGAAAAAGTATGGTGTGGTGGAGCTTTGATTTTAACTTGGTTACGTTAAAACTGAGTTAAAAAATAGACTTTTTAACTCAGTTTCCTAATGAACTGAGTTAAAAAAGTTTTTTTAACTTGGTTCAAAATTCGTTTTAAAATCAACTTTTTTTTTATATTGCCTATATCTAAATTGGTTCTTGAACTGATTTAAAAATTCTTTTTACAGTAGTGCTTCTAGGTTGATTTTGCTAAACACTTGCTTCTTTCCATCAAATTTTCTTTCAGGATCATCAAATGAAAAGTGGAGCCAGAACCATTTTTTTAATCTAAAATTTGTAAATTGAGAGAAGTTGACAAAATTGGTTGAAGATGGTCAAGTTATAAATAGTGTTTTGGCTCCACTTTTCGTCTCATCCAGAAAGAAAATTTGACAGAAAGATGCAAGTTTTTAGCAAAATCAACCTAAAAGTTAGGATATATGCTAAGTCCAAATTACATATAAAACACAATCTATAGGGCCCCCTAGCTAGGCTTGGTGGGTTCCACACTTCCCATACATATATAATACTTTGTGGTGATTAAATCAGCTAGTAATGTTAAGTTTAAACAAATTATGGAGGCAAGTTTTGTGGTTTTAAATCACCATAAATTATATCTTAGATCGCCACAAATTTGGTAGATTGCCACATTAGCATCGTCATTGATGGAATTAGTGATGAGGGACTAAATCACATATTTTTTTTTTAAAGAAATAAAGGACTAATTTCATCAATTTAAAAATACATGGACCAAAACCAAGTTTGACTGAAAATACAAGGATAAAAAATATACATTTGTTTCCTTCTAGAATATTAAGAGGAAGGGTTTGTTGTACACTACTAGTATTCTCTATTAGAAATAGTCCTACTTGAGTTAGGTAGGACTACCATGAACAGTAAAAAAACTTTTTCTAAACATTTAACGTAGTTATATATATAGGACTCGAACTTGAGATAACTAATTAAATTATAACAAGTAGTGCCCATTGTGAAATATTTGCAATATAATCCAAACATGCTATAATTTGACTTGCACAAGGAATATATTTTTACCCCAAGCTTAGGTCCATGGATGAAAATCTAGAAATTATAATTATGAATAAGGTGCCAAATTCTCTATTATTGAAAAATACGGCTGAACTTTTAAGAATTAGAAGACTGCCAAAATGATTTTTTCAATGGTTTAAGTGATGCTTATGTTGGGGATGACACACACACTCACTTTGCAGAACAAAGAAAAGAAAAGTTGAGAGGCGATAAAAGTTTCATTACTCTCATGCATACGTACACACATATATGCACATCACCTTTTATAGTGCTTACATCACAGAGTTAGTTAATAACTAACTAACCCTTTTGCTAACAAACTAACTAATTTTGTTTGAATTAAATACAACACTCCCCTTTAATTCAAACACTTTAGAGATACAATTCCTAAATCCTTTCTTAACTACTCAAATCTATCAGTCTTCACTATTTTGGTTAGCACATCAACAATCTGCACCTTTGTAGAGCAGTACACAACTTCAACCATCCCCTTAGTCACCTACTACCCTCAAAAAGTGAAATCTAGTTTTGATATGTTTACTTCTCCCATGAGAAACAGGGTTCTTTGCCAATTTAATAGCAAACTTATTATCAACTAATAGCTGCGTAGGCTTCTTCACTTCAAAACTTATCTCCATCAACAATTAATCTAGCCATATAGCTTGACAGGAAACATATGATCCAGCAATATATATATTCAGCCTCATAAGATGACAAAGCCATCGCAGGTTGTTTCTTAGAACACCAAGAGATTGGTGCACCTAGAAACTTGAATAGATACCCTATAGTGCTTTTCCTATCTACTCTATCTCTATACCAATCTAAGTTAGAATATCCCAGTAACTCAATTGCTTTAAGTTCTGTCTCAATAGGAAATATCACAATATATTTCAAAGTTCCTTTTAGATACCTCAATACTCTTTTGGCATCTATTAGGTAAGAATTTCATGGTTCATTCATGAATCTGCTAATTAAACCAACTACAAAACGCATATCAAGTATCTTAAAGAGTCGACCAATTGCTTGAATAATGTGGGATCCACTATCTCATCATCACTTGTACTTTCCAGCTTGATATTTACTTTGTATGAGTGGTTATAGGGTTACAATCCCCTATATTGAACCTCCTTAACACATTAGCAACATACTTCATTTGATATAGCATAATTCCTTTTGAAGTAGTCACAAATTCCATGCTTAAAAAATATACCGATCTACCTAAGTCTATCATTTCAAAACTCAGCCATTATTAATGCTTTGAAGCATTCAATTTCTTTAAGATAACTTCCAGTAACAAGTAAGTCATCAACATAGAGACAAATCAATAGCACACTTGACTTCTTTTCCTTCTCGACATACACTCCATACTCCACTAAGCACTTCGAAAATTCATGCTGAATCAAGAAAGAGTTTTTTCTTTATTCCAAGCCCCGAAGGGCTTATTTAAGGTCATATAAAGCCTTGTTCCGTTTATACATCATGTCCTCTCTCCCTTTAATTTCAAAACCTAATGGTTGTGTGACATACACCAATTCACTAAGAGGGCCATTTAGAAATGCAGATTTGACATCTAAATGGAATAAAGGCCATCCACTACCACTTGCCAAGGTAACAACCAACCTTATTGTCTCAACTTTAGCTACTGGTGTAAAGACTTCTGTATAATCTACACTAAGCTTCTGCAGGAATTTTCTCTTGCCTTGTGTTTTGCAATAGATCCATTAGGATTTAGTTTCAATTTAAACACCTATTTAACATCAATTGGCTTCTTATTTGACGACAATTTAGCTAACTCCCAAGTTTGATTCTTTTCAATGGCTCTTAATTCCTCCATCATTGCTTCCTTCCACACTTGTTCCTTCATAGCTTCTTCATAATCAATTGGTTCTACATTTGCTAATAAAGCAAAATGCATCAATTCTTCTTCTGGTATTATTGCATTGTCAGGAAGTAGCTCATAGTCTATAAATCTGAATGGCATTTGCCTCTGCCTTTGTGGTCTTTGATCCTAAGTTACTTTAGTTTTTGTATCCTCTTCACCTTTATTTTGTTCACCTCTAATCAATATTGGAATTATTGATTTGAGGGTGCTTTTTTGGTTCTTCCAATCCCATGATTCAGATTCACTCACCAACATATCTTTGCTCACTTCAAGTTTCTATTTTGTCGATTATAATGTTTGTATGCTTTAGTGGTATGATAGCCAACTAGAATCATAGGCTCACTCTTATCTTGCAATTTCTTTCTCTTTGCATTGGGCACATGTTTAAAGCATAAAGACCAAAAATTCTCAAGTAACTCACCATTGGTTTTTCTGCCTATCCAATACTCCTTGAATACCTTTTGTTTGAGCCTCTTAGTAGGACATCTATTGAGCAAATAAGTTAATATAGTAACTGCCTTACCCAGAAGAAATGTGGAAAATTCTTCTACTTCATTATGCTCTAGCCATGTTGAGTACAGTTCTGTTCCTCTTCTCTGTCAATCCATTGTGCTGAGGAGTATAAGGGGTTATCACTTCGTGTTGAATGCCAAGCTTCTCACAAAATGACTAAAATTCCTTTAATGTGTACTCCCTTCCCCCATCTGTTCCTAGAGCTAAGATAACTTTACCACTTTGTCTCTCAGCTATAGCCTTAAACTTTTGAAAGACTTCAAACACTTCACTTTTAGACTTAATCAAGTACACCCACATCATCCTGCTATATTCATTAACAAAAGAGGCAAAATACTTGTTTCCTCCTGATGAGGGTACCTCACAATGTCCACAAATATCAGAGTGTACTACATTAAGTACATCTGAAGCCTTCATTGGTAGATAAGAATTAAAAGCATTTCTAGGTTGTTTATTAACAAGACACACTTCACATACTTTCTCGGGCACAATAATTTTTGGAAGTCCTATCACCATTTCTTTAGTTACCAAGTGATTTAAACTTCTAAATTTAAATGACCATACCTTAAATGCCATAGCCAACTCTCTTGATCAGTCATAGTAGCTGCAAGACACTACACCTCAGCTATCTTTATGTTGGCCTAAAAATTTCTATTTTTGAAAGAAGAGATCTTAATACCGATCTTTGACTTGGATCAAATTATTCCAGGGAATCATGCTTCATAATCACAGAAAAGCCTTTTTCAACTAGCTACCCAACACTCATCAAGTTGCATTTCATCCCAGGCACAAACAACATATTTTAATTATTGTTGCCTTGCCATCTTTTCTCTTTATCACAATGTTGCCTTACAACTACTAAGGTGCTGCTATTTGTAATCTTGATCTTAGTTCTTTTGCTTGTGTCAAAATCAATCAACCACTCCTTATAACCTATCATATGATTTGAAAATCTAGTATTTAGGTACCAAGTCTCTGAATAAGGAGTTCCATTGTTGGTTAATTGTAACCATCAAAAGAACTGGATTTGAGTCTAAATCATTATGAGCCACATTTGCCTCTTCTTCATTATTTCTTATATGCTTCTTTTTTCTATACCAGCATTCGTCAGCATAATGCCCCCAATTCTCACAATTAAAACACTGAAGCTTTCTTCTGTCTTGCCTTCTTTTTCCCTTTTTAGTTGTTGACAAACCCTCCTCCTTTTTTATTTGAGGATTCAGGTTTGTCTTCAACCTTGGACTTATCTTGATTTGAAGCCCAACCTCCTTTATTGAATTTACCTTTTCCTTTCTTCCCTTTTCTTTTATCAACACTTCCTTTCATAATCACTTGAGCCTGCAATGCTTGATCTGTGAGCTTTAAAACACTTCTTTCAATCAATTTCAACTCATGTGCCTCCGAAGAGCCTTGGAGCTCTTCAATCTTCATCTTCTCCACGTCCTTGGACTCTTTTATAACAACTACAATGTAGTAAAAATTCTGGGTCAGAGTGCACATAATCTTCTCAATGATCATCTTATCTGTGACCTCTTCACCACATCATTTCATGAGATTGGCAAGATTCAACACCATAGTGAAGTAATCAACCACTTTCTTTGCATTCTTCATCTGCAGTAACTCATACTACATTCTTAAAGATTGGAGCCGTAGCTTTCTAACTTTGTCTCCACCAGTATAGCATTTCTCTAATGTGTCCCACGCATCCTTGGTTGTGGATGATGCAGCAATCTTCTCAAAATTACATACTCTCATCCACACACTAATGTATCAAAAATAATGCCTTGCAATCTTTCTTTTTTGCTTCTTTGTAGGCAGCTTTCTGGGCATCAGTAAGGCTTCACTCAGGTCTTGATAACCCGCCTTCACAATTTCAAGAACATCTTGAAAACCAAACAATATTCACATCTGAATACACCATCTTTCCTAGTTCTTGTCATCAATAATTGGTAAATTTGTAGGGAATCCTCTATTGCTAGCCATGGGTGTAGCAAAATTGTGGTCTCCACACATTCTAAACACTTCACAAATACCTATTTGTCCCAGAATCGTAAAAGCTCTAGATACTAATTTTGTTGGGGGTGACACACATACTCACTTTGCAAAACAGAGAAAAGAAAGATGAGAAAAGATAAAAGTTTTATTATTCTCATGCACACATACGCACAGATATGCACTTCACCTTTTATAGTAATTTACATCATAGAGTCAGCTAACAACTAACTAACCCCTATGCTAACAAACTAACTAATTCTGTTTGAATTGACTACAACAGGTTATGATCCATATTTGTTACATTAAACATTATTTAATCCAAAGCATGCTTTTACTTTAAAAAAAAAAAGAGGCATCATTTGAAACAAATTATGTTTTCATTTCTAAGATAACTCTGAATAGATACATAATTTCAGATATTGAACTCTTTGAATTTAAGAGAAGGAATAAATGATATTTACGTTGAGAAAAGCTATCTATCATTATTTTATTATTATTTTTAATTACAAATATGTTAGATTATTTTTTATTTTATTCTTTTATTTCAAAAGTTTACATAAGAAATAATGAAAACAATAAAAAGTTATTTTCATTATTTTTTATATAAATTTTTCAAAACAAAAAATAAAAGTAAAGTAAAGTTCCAATTTTATAATTAAAAATAAAAAATATTTTTTCAAACCAAAAATAAAAAACCTCTATTATATACTCCTATCTAATCTTCAAGCATACAATTAATTAGGCTTACGTAACTAACATTACATTGGTTTGAGTGAAATTGGATTCGGATCTCTTAAACTAGATCTCACGTTCGAGCTTTGTGGCTAAAAAAATGTGGTTGAGAATGGAGATTCTACTAAAAGTGGTCAATCAAGTTTGCCAATGAATATAACTTATTGACAAAGCCAATGGATAATTTATACCAAAAAAAAATTAGACTTACACAACAATAAACAAAAGACAATTAATGGCATTTAAAATTATAAAATAAATACAGGCTTTCAGCCAAATTAAAGGGGTTTGAAGCTTTAGAATGAGCCAAAATAATAATGAGGTTAATGTTGATTGAAAAGCTAATATATATTGTTTAATGTTTGCTTTGCTAAAAATAAAAGTATGAACCTTTTCAATACAGTTGGCATACAGTTGAATATTTTAAACATATCAATAGGAATTTGATTCCTAATTATGCTATAATGAAAAAGATTTTGTTATGAGAGGCAAAATTCACTTCGTAACATACACCAAAAAAAAAATTATTCAAATTACATCTTCAATAACTTTTTGTAGAATGCAAATTTAACCAATCTAACTATTGAATTTGATGTTTTTTATTAATTAGATTAAGCATGCAAATTTTTTTACAATTCCACAATTATTTAATAATTCATCACATCACTTTATTTTAACGTACAATATGATATTAAAATACATGTAAATATTCAATGTTAGATAACATATTCTAAAAAGTTCAAATGATGTGAAATTTGATATACATGATCATAAAGATAATATCACATAATTCAATGGTTGGATTAGTTGAATTTGCATTCTACAAAAAGTTATTAAAGGTGTAATTTGATTAAGTTTGACACCTTGTGTCAATAGATCCTGACCCTATATGGATGTATGTATTAGAAAAGATGATTTTGATTTCATAAATTTAATTATTGAATCATGTAATACTATCTTGACAAGTATATATGTTAAATTTTAGTTAAATTGAACATTCACAAGTATGTAATTTTATAATGGACATTTATTTATATTTAAAAAATATATTATATATTAAAATAAAGTTAATTAATGAAGTATTAAATAATTTTTAAATTATAGGAAATTTTATAGACTTAATTTACTTAATAAAACCTCTCAAGCCAACGGTTATATTAATGAAATTTTATGTCAATAAAAAATTATTAAACGAAGTAAGTTAAGCATAATTTACTCCTAAATAGATTCTTTTCTCTCTTTGTTGTATGTGTATCTATATATGTGTCTCTTTATTTGGTTTAGATTATTTCAATATATGAATACTTTCTATTATTTTTTAAAAACACAAACTTAAAAACACAATTATTTCCTCATAATTAATTTTTCCTAAACATGAAGTAAGTTCTAAAAACCCTTTATCACTTTACCTTGTTACCCTTGGACGTCTTAACACAATTCTTTCACAGGAAAGGTATGAATTGGGTTATATGAGCTTCAAAGGAGAAGTAGCATTTTGCATTGCTTCTTGTTAGAAGTATTTTTAATAATTTGACTTGAATCTTTCCCAATTATAAAAAATGTTCTGAATAATTAAAAATTGTATTAAATAATACAATAAAATGCGATTATTGTAAATAAAAAATGTATAAAAATAATCAAGTTGTCATTATTCTGTTGTGATATTTGTTTATTTTTATTGTAAATTTTACCACAATTTTACATTTGAAGGGGTTGTGATGACTTAAGACCAATATTATATAAACACATGTATTATTTGTTAGGTGTTCTGGATATATCTTGATCGAAAATTAAAGACTAATAACTCGAGGTATGAAAATTCATTTAAAGGGTTGTAGGATATAATTTTAATTCCTTAAGGGCATGCTTTCAATTATTAATCTAAGATATCTTTAGGCAAAAACAATACAATCACAAAAGCATGCATATATCAAGAACAATCCAATATTGCTCACATAAGATCCACGTCATGCTAGATTATTAAGGATAGGATAAATGCTTAGATCCATTGTTGGTTCCTAATCTAAGCATTCCTCACAAAATATTGGTGGCAATGATCACAAACACAAACATAGAGAGTCGGTGGCTTCATGGTTCTTCCTTAACCAAATCTCTTGAGTTTCCAAGGGGACCTTAGCCTCTCTTAAAATGGGGAGAAAGGAGTATAAGTTTTCAGTGATTTGATATATTGGGGACCATAGCCTTTCTTATAATGCGTTAACCTAAAAGGATTTTCATTATGCCCTAATGGGCCAATACTGGCATCTGCTCATTTAAGTTCATATCATCTTATGTAGTAGTCTAATGAGCTCACTTAATTTGACCATATAAAAAATAAAGCCCACTAATGATAAATAGCTAATATAATTGTCTTATAATATTATCCCATATTAATTATTGGAATATAAAATTCCAACAATCTCCTACTTGGGTTACATGTTGTAACAATTATATCGTTATTCTTTAAGCATGCATCCGTACCCTATTTATCTTTAGACTTTCACTTTAACAATCTAGTCCATCTTATGTATCAATAATGGAATCACCTTGGCTTTCATCACTGTCGTAAAATGTGACCAGACCCCAATGGCTACCACATCAACGCACTTAATGACGGAGATCAATATGGATGAGCAACATGGAAATTACACGCCATGTAATCTCATTCATACCTATTTCCAACTAATCTAACTTTAGTCTTTAGTGAGATTGATCCGAAGTCCTTAAGCACAAAATAATTTTGCAGACAACAAGATACAAGTAAGTGACTAGTAAACTCATAATATTTATTTCTACAGAAAAAATGAAATAACATAATGTTTGTATCAAATAAACATAGAACATAAACAAAAACTCCCACTAAACTAAGGCAATCTTAGTGACAACACCATAAAAGCATAGAATCTGTCCCTATATGTTCTACTAAAATATATTTTTCTTGAGCTCTTTCCTTAACTACAAGATACTTGATGTCAATAAATTTTGACTTTATAGAACTCCTATTGTTGTTGGAGTAGAGCATTGCTGATTTATTATGAGTTGTCATAATAAATCTTGAATGGCCTCTCAATAGTGTCAATCACGTGCAAGCCTGTGACAAAATTTCGTAGCCATAACCCATGGTTTAATGACTCATAGCAAGCTACAAACTCCGCTACCATGGTCAACGAAGCTACAAATGTCTGCTTGGCAGACTTCTAGGAAATAGCTCCTCTAACCAATATGTAGATGTAGCTTGATGTGGAGCATCTGCTATCGCGACATCTTGCAAAATTGGAGTCAAAGTACTTGTTAAGATCCAGGCAAGTGTACCGGCCGTACAAGTAATAAAGGGAAAAGTAAGAGTTATCGTCTTCACATGGATTGTGGTTTAATAATAACGCAACCAAATAATTACTTGTGAATTTAAGAATTAAAGAAGGAATTAGAGATTTTTGGATTTTATTTGGATTAATAAAAATAAATAACAAAGAATGCAATTTAAAGATGTTTAGAAAAATTATGAATAAAAACGGTTAGATATCAGAATCCCCTTGATTCTCCCTTAAAAATAATCTCTTTCTTTTCCAAACCCTTTCTTGTTAAGTAATTTACCTTCAATTTCTCTAACTTAGTTTAACCCTAATTCCTTAGGCGATAAACCCTTTAATCCCAATGATGAACCCTAATCCCTTAGGTGAGCAAAATCATTCATAAGCATTAAAAGAAGGAAATTCGAGCGAAGACATACAATCTATCCCTATCCTTAGGCTCAAGAGTTGTATGGTTATTGAATTGGAACGGTCTAAACCCCAATTTTCCAATTGCAAGATTTAGATTACTAATCAATTTCTTAATGAGTGTCAATCATGGAAAAGCGTTAAGCACAAATTCAGCAACTAAATTAACAAAAACAAGAGAAGGATTTAAAAAAGAAATCGCTTACATTAATTTCAATTCAAGGTTCATCCTAACCTAACCCAAAAGGGTTTAGAAACTTATAGAGAAACTAAACACACAAAGAAAATAAAAAGAAGATAGAAAAGAAGCCGTAAATCTTGAGAATCAAGCCATAATTCTTCAAGATCCAAAGCCGAAGATGAATCTTCAAGCTCTTCCTCGCTCCCGGTCCTTAGATGAGTCAAAGAATGCCCCCAAATGTATATTTTTCACCTTTTTATAGTGAGTTTAGACTAAATGGACTTTAAAATAAACTAGGCTCACACAATAAAAAGCCTCGAACCCGCCCGGTAGGATTAGAAACCTGCTAGGCTGTTTTTTTTCGAAAATTAGACTTCATATTGGCACTGGGCGGCTTCATTACCCGCTGGGCGTGCTGACCCGTCGGGTAGCTCACCATGCCTATAGGGTAGGTATGACTTTGTGTACTCCATTTTGCGTTTCTAATCTTCTTTTTGGCCCGTACTTATGCTTGTGGGTCTTTTTTGCGATCTTCACTTTGGTCCTTACTTCTTTTAAGTCCTTTTTGATTAGCATAATACTCCTTCATGCCTATGAACTATATTTTCTTTATATGCACATCTAACTTTCCTTCATAAATTTCAACAAAATTAAGACAATTCATGCAATTTTAAATAGAAAGCTTAAAAACATACATCACATGAAATCCTTCATTAATGTTCTATTTTCTCACAAATTTCCTATGTTCTAATGCAAAAATCATGTGAATTTGCTTTATAAATCTACTTAGAATGTAGATTTATTAGTACCCAATGATCTCTGAACTGTTAGACTTCCGATAAGTAAGCATGTAGTCTTTTGTTCTCTTCAAATAGCACTTCAATGCCTTCCAATATTGCATATCAAGATCATATATCTCCCATGACTCCCACTATAAATGCTTTGTCAAGACAAGTGCAAACTAGAGCATACATAAGACTCTCCACAGCAAAAGCATAAGGAATCTTTTACTTCTCTCCCTTTTCAAGATCAATAATGGGGCATGGTTTGAGACTAAACTTGTCTCCTTTAGCAATAGGTGTATCTCCTGGTTTAATATGTTTCATGCTGAATATATCTAGAACTATATCGATATAGCTCTTTTATGATAATCCAAGAATACCTTGAGAACGTTCTCTAAGTATTGGGATTCCTAAGACAAAAGAGGCATCCCCAACATCTTTCATCTCCAAATTTTTTGTGAGAAATTTATTGGTTTCACGCAACAAGCCTATATCATTCCTAGCTAGCAGGAAGTCATCAACATATAATACCAGAAAGATAAATTTACTCCCACTAAACTTTTGGTATACACAATCATCAACCAAATTTGCCTTAAACCATAGGAGGTAATAACTTGATAAAATTTGTAATACCATTAATGGGAAGCTTGTTTAAGGCCATAGATGAATTTCTTTAGTTTGCAAACCATGAACTTTGGATCGCCTAAAACAAAGTTTTCTGGTTGCACTATATAAATTGTTTCATCAATATTGTCATTTAAAAACACAGTTTTTATATCCATCAGATGTAATTCTAAATCAAAATGAGCTACAAGTGTCATTATAGTTTTAAGAGAGTCCTTTGAACCCCTTTTGGTTTTAAATATCCATTTACAACCAATGGGTTTTGCACTTTCATGCAATTTGATGAAATCCCAAACATCATTGTCAACCATCGATTTCATCTTGTCATTCACGGCATCAATCCACTTTTGAGAGTTAGAAATTTGTATAGCTTGACTAAAGTTGACTGGATCTTCCTTAGTCAACCTAATGCCATCCTTATGTTCTTGAAGAAATATAACATAATCATCTGAAATTGCACTTCTCCTTTCCCTAGTGGATCTCCTTAGTGGCACTTCTTGAGGTTGTTGAATTTGAACTATAGGTGGTGCTTGGGGAAGAATCTCAATATTGTCTAGTCCTTGAATGATGTTAGGAATAACATCACTATTAATTAGTGGATTTGTTTCTTAAACAATGATAGGTGCAAAGACTTATTCATTGTCAATATCAAGTTCTTCTTCAAAGACAACACTCCCTATGTTTCCTTCCCCTCCAAACTCAACTTCCTGAAGGAATCTTGCATTCCTCGTCTCAAAGCAGTATCTTGTAGTGGGATTGTAAAACTTATACCCGTAAAAGCATTCAATGTAACCAACAAAGTAGTAATTAACCATCCTTCAGTCTAGCTTACCTTTATGCCGCCTATAAGGCCTTGCTTCAACTAGATATCCCCAAATTCGCATGTTCTTAATGTTAGACTTTTTCCTAGTTCGTAGCTCATAAGGGGTTTTAACGACTACTTTACTTGGTACCTTGTTGAGGATATAAAGTGCGATTTTTAATGCCTTTCCCTAAAGTGATTATGGTAGAGAAGAATGACTGATCATACTTCTTAACATATCGTTAAGAATATGGTTTTGTCGTTCAGCAACTTTGTTCATGTTGGGTTTGCCTAACAAAGTGTATTATGGAATGATTCCACATTCATTGAGGAAAAGTACGAAAGGCACTAGACCTTGCTTACTTAATCCGTCATATCTACCACAGTATTCACCACCACGATCAAATTTGATAGCCTTAATTATCTTTCCTAATTGAAGTTTAACTTCAGCTTTGAAAGACTTGAAAATGTCTAAAGACTGAGACTTCTCATGAATTAAATAAAGGTAATCGTATCTCGAGTAATCGTCTATAAACATAATAAAGTATCTTTGTCCATTCCATGAATCTGTAGGGAAGGGACCATAAATATCTGTATTTATTAGTTCTAAGACATTCTTTGCTCTTTTGGCACCTAAATTCCTTTTGTTTGTTATTTTACCCTTAATACACTCAACATAGACTTAGAAGTTTGGCAAATTTAAGGGTCCAAGCATTTCCTCCGACATAAGCCTTTGAATTCTCTGTTTAGAGATGTGGCATAAGTGTTTATGCCATAAAGTGGAGGAATTCTAATTTAATTTATGTTTTGTACCACATAAATTTGTTTGCAATATCTTGTTATAGTAACGCTCAATATCAAGCATATAAAGATTATCAATTAAAGATCCGCAACCAACAACATTTGAATCATAAAAGAGACTAACCTTATTATTTCTAAATGAACAAGAGTAACATAATTTGTCCAAAATAGAAATAGAAATTAAATTCTGTCTAATAAACGGTGCAACATATGTCTCAATCAAATCCAAATAAAAACTAGTCTTTAAAAGGAATATAAAAGTTCCTATAGCTTTAACTGCAACTTTATTGCCATCATCCACATAGATGAATCTTTTAGCATCCCTTAGCGAACGACTCCACAGGTAACCCCTTCTTTGCATGCCAAGTGGTGTAATTAGAACAATCTTTCTTTATATGTCTTGACTTCTTGTAGAAGAAGCAAGCAAATTCCTCATCTTGCTTCTTCAGCTTCTTCTTTTGAGAAGAACTTTCTGTAGTTTCCTAATTTTTCTTCCTTTCTTATTCTGAAAGGTTGAAGCCAAATGAGCACGTTTAGTCTTATCCTTCTACAATCTCTCATCATCTTGCATATAGTGAAATATAAGCTCATTGAGAAACCATTTGTCCTTCTAAGTGTTATAACTCACTTTTAATTGCCCAAAGCGTGCAAGAAGTGAGATCAAAACCAAGTGCATAAGCAAATCCTCAGAAAGCTCTAACTTTAGTGTCTTGAGTTTTGATGTAAGATTAGACATCTCCACAAATTACTCTCTTATGTTTTTTTTACCTTTATACCTCATAGAGATGAGTTTAGCCAAATGGTTACCTGTTTCGACCTTTTCGTTCTTGGCAAAGAATTGCTTTATTGCTTCTAGGAACTTCTTGGCATTCTCCCTCTTAGCAATTGAGCCCCGAAACACCTTTGGAGTGGAGTGTTTGCTAATCATGAGGCACATTTGATTGGACCAATCCTACCTCTTAATTTTTGCCTCATTAGAGTTCTCTATAGTGGAAGTGGGTTGTTCCATCCTCAGTGCCAGGTCCAAGTCCATATAACCAAGAACAAATTTTACAGCTTTTTTCCATGAGTTGAAGTTCGTCCCATTCAACATTGGGATTCCATTGATTTGAGTAATGAAGTTATGAGCGAAAGTGACAACAACTTAAAGAGAGAACAATAAACATACAATAACATTAGTGGGCATGTAAAAAATAAAAATAAAAATAATTAACAAGACATGTGTAATCAATCTTTATGGCAAATTTAAACACCCAAACAAGATACCTAGCGCACCATTAATCCCAGTCCTTGGATTGAAAGAACTAACAGCAAGTGGTACTCTCGATGTAATGATCAAGCATTGGTGATAAGTCCGGTCAAACAATGGTTTTCTTTGGACATCCCATTGTCTACATGGAACAAAAAAATCCTTATAAGCACCACACATTTACCATGGCAGACATGTAATTATCCGCCTAAATTACGTCTTTCTTTGGGCCAAGCACAATTCGCATGAATAATTCCACACACCATTTATGCAAATTCAATCAAATTAACCTACGCAACAAAGGTTACTTTGACAACATGTTGTTTCAATTAATTTAACCAAAAATACCAAACAATTTAATCAAAATGTGAGATCTTAAATTTACACAAGTTTCACACATAAGTGCAAAACCCAAAACTATATATTTATATCATTTCCTAGCAATCACATGACCGCCTAGCAGTCTTTACGTGAGAGAAATATCTCAAAAAAAAATGACAGAAGCCACCGAACGTATAAAGTCAACTGCAGGTCCCATATTCACAAAAAAAAAATGATGTGCAGCCTTAGGAAAATCCAAACGCCAATTATATCCTCTATATAACAGAATTATACATTACCATTCCATTATGCATATAACAATAACAAATAATACAAATTATCCCCAATATGAATTTGATAATATGCATCACGTAACAGGTGTTAAAGGCATAATTCCCAAACAATCAAAAGCATGACTATTAAACCGCATAATAGGTACTTTAATTCCAACTACGAAAACCGCATGACCATTAAAGGCATAATTCCAACTACAAAAGCTGATTATGGTCTGCCACAAAAAAAAATTATTAATCTATTCATAGTACTTTAATTTCCTAATAATCAAACAATGAAGACCCGCTCTGATACCACTTGTAAGATATAATTTTAATTCATGTTTTCAATCATTAATATAAGAGATCTTTAGGTAGAAGCAACACAATCACAAAAGCATGTATCTATCAAGAACAACCCGCTCTTGCTCACATAGGATCTACATCATGCTAGATTACTAAGAATAGGATAAATACCTAGATCTATTGTCAGTCTTAATCTAAGTGTACTTCACAAAATATTGGTGGCAATTATTACAAACACAATTAAAGAGAGCCGGTGGCTTTATAGTTCTTCTTCAACCGAATCTCTTGAGTTCCCGATAAAACCTTATCCTCTCCTATGAATTTTTAGTGATTTGGTATATTAGGGACTATAGCCTTTCTTATAGTGTGTTAACCTAAAAGGGTTTTCATTATTCCCTATTGAGCCAACATTGATATATGCTCATTTAAGCCCATATTATCTTATTTAGTAGTTTAACGGACTCATTTAATTTGACCACATAAAAATAGAGTACATTAATAATAAATAGATAATATAATTGTCTTATAATATTAGCCCATATTAATTATTGGAATATAAAATTCTAACAAATTTGACATGAATCTTTCCTTATTATAAAAAATGTTTTGGATAATTAAAGATTGTATTAAACAGTACAATGAAATATAATTATTGTAAATAAAAAATTTATAAAAATAATCAAGTTGTGATTATTTTATTGTGATTTTTGTTTTTTTTTATAGTAAATTTTACCGTAATTTTACATTTGAAGGGGTTGTGATAACTTAAAACCAATATTATAAAAACACATGTATTATTTTTTGGGTGTTCAAGATATCTCCCGATCGAAAGTTAGAGACTAATATCTCAAGGTATGAAAATTCATTTAAAGGGTTGATCCTTCTCAACAGATATTCTTCTATACAATACCTTCCATACAAATGGTTTTCATACAAACAAACCTAAGGAATGAGGATCAAACTCATGACCACATGTTTAAAAAGTATGATTATTTGCCAACCATGCTATGCCATGTTGGTAACATATAAGTATTATTATCCACATCATTTTTAACCTGACATTTTAACTTTTATATATACATAAATTAGTATTTTAGCTTGTACAATCTACAAGATAAATATTATTTTTATATGACTAAAATTTATAATAAATAAATATTTTTTTAATATATAAATTATATTATGATTAAAATTTGTAATAAATAAATATTTATGAACATATAAATTATATTTTAAATTTATAATAAACAATTCATATTGTGATGCAAGGTTATTTTTAATTATTGACAATTTTTTCTTAAAAAAATGAAATTTAGTTTAAAATAAAGATGAAAATTGTAGATTAAAAGAGATAAGTAGTTAAGAAAATCAAGTATATGAATGAAGATAAAAGGAGAGTGGTTTAAGATTGTTGAGAAAAAATCGGCTAAGCTTTAGTGTGACTTTTAGGGTAGTTATTATCGAAGTCAACAAACTTATCATACATGATGAGTTGTGATTAAATGACAGTGTAAAACTGTGTTACACTATCAGTGCATAACCTATTTTCTCTAAAAAGAAAGAAAGAATATTGAAAATATCTAATTGAGAAAATAAGAGAATAAAAGTCTCATTCTCTAAGTTGTGTATTTTTATAGTCTACGCATTGTACAAAATAAATATTTATTTTATATAACTTAAATTTTTAATAAATAAATACTTCTGAATACATAAATTATATTATAATTAAAATTCTTAATAAATAAATATTTTTAAACATATAGATTATATTTTAAATTTATAATAAATAATTATTGTAATACAATGATAATTTTTAATTATTGATAATTTTTTTTAAAAATATTGAAAATCAATTTAGAACTAAAGAAATTGACAATGATGGATTGAAAGATAAGAGGTGAAATTTTTTTTCTAAAAATGCTTTCGTTGAAAAATGACAATTAAAATGCTCTTAAGAATAACAGCTAAAAATGCTCTTATTCAAAATAACTATTATAATTTATATATAAAGAGGTTAACATTAGATTAAGATTAATTAAGATTACAACAATATTAAAATTTAGTTTATCTAAACAATAAAAATATTTTCAATTTGATACAATGTATTAAGATATAAAATTTAAATCAAACTAAATTTAAAATTAAAATTAAGAGATATATTTTCAAGGAATAAAAAATTTAAAAAAAATAGATTTCAATATATAGTATTAAGATCAGATATGTATCTCAACAAAAGTGAAAATAATTCCTAAAAATGTTCTTATTCATAAATAATTCCACAATGATGAAAATTCAAATTTTACTATAGGATTAGGACAGCCTTCTAAAAATTGTATAATTATAAACAACCTAGGGAATTAATCTGTTAAATTTTAAAAAAGCTAACCATGGAGCCGGGTATCCCCCTACCTTCGTCATGGAGTTGTGCCACAAAAGCGTTGCATAGTCGGAAGCTACTCTACCACCCTAACTTTTACTTGCATTGATTTTCTATATTTTTTTTTCTAAGTGGCTAGATAAGAATCTCAACATTTTGATAACGCAATTGTGATCAGAATGATGAGTAACTTTGAGTCTTAATTTTTAATAATTTTTTCGAACCGAAACTCGAGAAATAGTAAAATGACCATGTTGCTTCTAAATATTAGTTATAAATTAGTAAAAAAATGTAAAAATTTACAAAAATATAAATGTTTAAACTTAGAATGATATTTGGAATAATAAAATAATTTTTTGGAATTTTTCTAAAAATTATTTGAAGTTGTTGTGTAAAATGACTAAAATATCCTCGATTGATTGTAAAAGCTTAACCAATCTTTTGGCCTATAAAATTCTAGAAAAATTACCTAAGAGTGTGTTTGGGTGGGGAATTTTAAAAAGGAAAAGTAATGTTTTAGAAGATTTAAAATTTTGTTCATTAAAATTTGTTATTTGGATAAAAAAATTTAAAATTTCAAAATTTTCAAAAGTAATTTTAATTAACTAAAACTTTAGAATTGTAAATTCCATCTAAAAACAAGGAATTTTAGAATTCTTTCTCACTCTCACTAGAATCTCACCTTCGCTCGTTTTTGCATTTCGCTCAACTCTCGCTCATTCTCACTGATTTTCGCTCGTGCTCTCTCAATCTTAAGCTTGCTCTCTCTGGTTTTTCTTTCTCACTCTATCATCTCTGCATATCTTCCTAGGGTTTGTTGATTTGTGTTTTTCATTTTGATTTAGGGTTCTATTACTATGACTATTTCAGGATTTTTGTATTCTTTGAGTATATGAATTGATAAGCCTCCTTAGGATCCTTGCTTGCAATTGTGTTTGAATGTTGTTGTATGTCTATGTTATTACATTATGGACTATTGAATTGTTTGAGCTATGATAATTGCTCTCTAGCATTTGAGGAAAGCAGAAAGTTATAGGATATAATTAAAATAGGCATACAAAATTATTGTTATCTCTAATTTGTTTGTCCTGTTAGGCAATGAATGATTTATGTGTCCTGTTAGGCAATGATTCCGGGCCTTTTCACATGTGACGGAAGAAAGTTTGATCCATTTCCGTTGCCATTTCTGTGTTTGTGATCATTTAATGAACGTGACGGTGACTATGATTGTGGCTTTGGGGACTTGGGGAATTTAAGTGGATGATGTCTATGGCTGTTATTGTAGGGATGGTGGTTTTCATGAAGTTGACCATTATTTTCCCTCTTTTTAGGTACTTCATATTCCTTTGCAACTTTATGCACTTCATTATCTGGTGGAGCTATGTAAACAAATGTTCTAATTGGAATATCATCAAAATTCTAGAGTGGCTCTAGAGTCTTAACCACTATACTCATTGAGGGTCTACTCCTTGGTCTATGGCTGAGGCATTGATAAGCCAATATTGTTGCTTCTTTGGTCCCTATCTCATAATATTAGCCTTCAAGTCCAGGATCATTATCCTGCTAAGTTTTCTAGAATCCTTTAACATTGGCCTTGCCCACTTCGCTAGGTTCTATTCCCATGAAGGATGATTCTTGTCCACTGACCTTCTCCCTATTAGTAGCTCCAACAACACTACTCCAAAACTATATCACAGCTAATTAAAGTCTAAGGCTCTATCAAGTAATTATCTAATTTTGACTAACTAATGGCCTTGACTTGAAGCCATTAGGATTAATAGAGAATCCCAAGGACAGTATGGCAAGATTGCTTGAATCACATCCTATCATCATAGACTAAATGCCAGTAATGTCCATAGAAGCATATACCACCATTAACTTATAAGGGTTTGTGCAACTATCTTGTAGTATCCACACACTATTTTCTTTCGATTTAATTGTCTATCAAATGAGAAGAACAAAGTGGCTCCAACAAGACATGACTCTTTCATTATGAGTGGATTACTACCTGATGAAGTGGTTTATCATCCTATGAGTGCATATGTATCAAAATTTGAAGCACTATGTTCTCCTATCTTAATTAGTATATATTTGTAATTTTTTATTATATTTTTATTTCATTAGGACTAAGGTTGTCAATTTTAGCGATCTAGGTCATGCATCCCGTGATTCATGGGATGCATGACAAAGCCATGTTTTAAAGGATGCTGCACTGATATTTGTAATTTTGTATTGAATGTGATCTCTTAGGTGCACTAAAGATGAAATAATAAAGTTATTTCATTGTATATATAAAATTCATATCTTATTATATAGGATTTTGATTAATGGATTGTGATCCTTCTTGTTGAAATTTTTTAGGGGTGATTACAAATGACTTGATTGGGATTAGTTTGATTTTTTATCTTGCATTTATGAAGAAAAGATGAAGGTTATTAAATTGTAGGAAATATCAAAATATAATTCAAGTTCCTTTGAGTCATGACTGAAAGGGGTGATTTGAGTTGGGAAGTCAATTTTCAAGAATTAGGCATCTTTAATCAGTCATCTAACAAGTAATAGCAATGCTGCTAGTAGGGGCTACAGATTTGTTGCTGCAAAATTATTCCTCTATATTATACAATGGCCATTGAGGAAAGAACCTTCACAAGGTATACTCTAATTGTTGATTATTTCACTTTTCAAGCAGTTGTTAGAGGAAGTAATACTAATCTTACTAAAAACAAGCAGAATTTTCTCCTTTTAAGGTGAATATACTTGAAAAGGAAAAATTTAAAAAAAAAAAAAAAGATATGGGTTGGTTTTATCTATTTATAGAAGATTGTCAGTGAAATTAGAAGATTTAGTTTATGAAAGAATTAGTTTGGTTTGTCTTGCTCTATTTGGTTCTTCATTTAGAAATTGAAATACTTATTTCTAATGACAGTGCCTAAGTCACTCCAGTCACCGTTGAATTACCATGTTTTGGTCTATTTCGGTGTTGGAAACTGAGTACAATAAATTATCAATTCTTAGTTAAATATTGGGTAGTAATGCCATTGTGTTTGTCATCGTCTTCATTTACTTTTTTTTTTCCTTAGCTTATTTATTTTCTATACTTGGCTCAAACCTATAGAACAAATGATTTCCAAGACAATGTTCAATGATTTATTTTCTCTCCCTTGTGGGTGCAATGGAATGTGCTTCGCAGTCATGTTGAAGAAATTGACAAGGCAGTTAGTGAAAGTTCTTAGGAAATAGGCATCAAATTAATTTACTAGTCTATATAGTAGTAGGTTTATATAGTTTTTGGACTGTTAAAAGCATAGTTAAGGGTTTATAGGATGTATTTTGTCTAATCAAATCCTTCGAGGTTGGTATTGTAGGATTTGAATTTCAACCTTTGGGTCATTGACGCATGTAAAGTGATTAGTTATATGTACTAGTAGTTGCTTGTAATTAACCATTTGTTTGGAACAGAAAATATAATTGGAGAAGAATATATATATATATATATATATATATATATATATATCCAAAATAATAGAATTTATAAATGAAAGAAAATTAATTATTTTATTTCAAATAAAATATTTTATAAATGAAAGTATATATATAGATATATCCAAATAAAATAATTATAAAAAAACAATTATTTTATTCAAATAATAGAATTTATAAATGAAAGAAAATTAATTATTTTATTTCAAATAAAATATTTTATAGATGAAAGAAATTTAATTATTTTATTCAAATATAAAATTTTAAAAAAACTGAAGGAATTTGGTTATTTTATCAAAATAAGAAATTTTAAAAATGAAAAAAATTAATTGCTTTATCCAAACACAAGATTTTGAAAATGAAGAAATTTAATTTCTTTATCCAAACAAGTAAATTTGAAAATCAAAGAATTTCAATTGAAGCAATTAAAAATTTTAGAATTTAAAATTCTTTAGAATTCTAAAATCCTCCATCCAACCATAACCTAAGTGATATTTTTATATAAGAAATAATTTAATAAATTTATTTTGAAATTTTTAGATTTTTATGAATTAATTTATTTTACAATTTTAACTTAATAAAATAATAAAAATAGATAATCATAAAATAAAAGGGTAAAAACATATAAATATTCAATCAATTTAGAGGACATGGTTAGTCCGCCAGCCCCTAGAAACCGGCACCATCTACAAAGCCATAAATTCAATTTTTTTAACCTATAAATGTGTTTAAAAATTGGATCACATACCACGCAACAAGTTCTTAACGGGAAGTTCTACGAGTTACTTATAGATAAGATTAAATTAGAAAAGGATAAATATTACTATTTTACATTAAATAACTTTATTATTCTTGCCACACAATTTTAGGATATGTGTATCAATTTTAACCACAATCACTCCCCCATCTTCATCTATAAATTGGCTTACTACTCTCATTTTTTTCCCACACCAGCAGAGTAACATTAAGCTCTCTCCCTCCTATTTCAAAATTATTCTCTACTTAGAAAGCTTAGGAAAAAAAATACTAGTGTTGGAGTGGGAGCAAGTGGTGGACTAATCAAGTGTAGAAAAAGCTCTTCTCCTCTCATTGGGTGTTACAAAACAGTGGAATAGAGGTAACGGAGAGGAGGGATTTTAATTCTTTTATGTCATAAATAGTTTAAAGGGGTAGGGATTGGTCTCCTAAATTCCATTAGAATATATTTTGATATATTTGGATGAGTAAAACATATTATATCTATATTGTTGGTGTCATCATTTATGGACTGTTTTTAGCATTTTTAATTAATTTCTTGTACGTTTGATTATGTTTTGATAGCATTGGAATTGGTCGGAAACAAATAAACATGATTTGGTTGATTATTAGTTAATAACTTTTGCATTGGAACCACTAATAATGCCACGGTTTATTTAATTTAGTTTAGAAACATTAGAAAATGTACTAAGTGAACTTGCAGAAGGATTTAAAAAAAAAAAATAGAAGCCTTAATAGTTGCACGACCTTACAGGGGTAATTAGTGTTTATAGAATTAAGGAATTATTAGCGTAGTGAAGTAATTTAAGAAAAGAAATAAAGTAAATTTTTTTCACTAAAAACTTTACTTTGTTCTTAAAAAAAGTAATTTAAAAAAATTAGAGTGAACATAATAATAATATTAGATGTAATAAAAAAGTAATAACATATATATTTTTAGACAATTTTAAAGAAATAGAAAAGTTAAATAATTAGTTATATAATTAAAAATAATCATGAGATTTTTCTTCACCATAGGAAGTTACTATATAATAAGTTTTTATATTAAAGAAATTAATATATGATTTTTTTTTTATATAATATTCAGTTATACAAATGAGAATGATTATGACATTGTAAATTGATGAGCAATATTGAGATATATTGTTGATGTGGATTTTGATGTCTGTTAATCATACCTTTGAGTAGGTATGTATACCAAGAAACTCTGCTGGTATTTTCCAAGAGAAATTGTGAAATAATGAAACTCTAGGATAGAAGCCTTGAATGTGGAATGTGTATTTCATGCATTGTTGACATGAGATGTGATGAGGTTTGGGGAGAGTGATAGTTTGGTACACTATAGGTTGTAGGTAAGGACCATTGGTAAGGTTTTGGGA
Organism: Spatholobus suberectus; assembly: GCA_004329165.1. Lineage (NCBI taxonomy): Eukaryota > Viridiplantae > Streptophyta > Magnoliopsida > Fabales > Fabaceae > Spatholobus > Spatholobus suberectus. Next base: position 51,222 of record QUWT01000332.1, on the reverse strand, counting down.
GTAAAGGTATCGAGTTATAAAATCCCAATGGTTAGGCCTTGCAACCTAAAGCCGAGAAAATCACAAAAATCGACTCGATAACCTTGACAACTGTTGAGCTTCACCTGGATTGTTTGAGAGTATTCTTCAAGAAAAAGCCTTGGCGTGGCTTAGTTCTCAAGAACAAAAAGAATGTTGGTATTATTGTGGCAAGGAATATGTACTCCCAATCACTTCTCTAGTATAATTGTTTCTTAATGATGAGCATCACGTGAATATGGATCCATGTGTCACATGATAACATAGATCAAACTCTAGGTACCCTTGCATTGAGTTCATGATGTGATTTCTTGAAATTGTATATATATATATATATATATATATATATATATATATATATATATATATATCTTGCAAATTTATTTGTGATAATAATTTATGAATTAAAAATTCCTCACTCCTTTTGTCATGTCTTTTCTTCTTTCTTCTTCTTTTTATTTATTCGTGGAACATTATTGTGGTTAGCAGAAGATGGTAGATATCCTAGTTATGGGGAGGCTGGACCTACAGTTTAGTGAATTTGGAGAGTGGCTCCACAATGAGCATTTTGGAATCGACAAATTTCAAGGTCTTGTAACCTTTTGTTTCTTACCCTTAAACCCTACTATATGGATACCTCCTCCTACACTTACCATTCCTCTAATTGCGACCCTGTCACCTCCACCCTGTTATATTTGGGTTCCTCCTCCTCCACCTTTTCCTGTTGACCATGATATGATGGATGCACAGGTAGTACCTATAGTTCAGTTCTATGACACACCTCCTTCACCTTTGATTCAACCTGCAGCTTAGAGTCCACCTATTTGTTCTCTAGAGCATTATCTTGGCATGCCAAATGGTTCCTTAGTCCTGCTCCTTCACCTGCAAAAGACATTGGGTAACCTCAATAGAATGGACATCTGCCCAATGATTACTTAGTAGATGACAAATGGGAGAATTTTGATGATGATGATCACAATGGACCTCTATAACTGATATGTACTGATAAGAGGGAGGGTAGTATGTGGATATTTTAGACTTCTCTGACATAGGCCTTTTATTTTGGATATATATATTGGGAGGGTAGGTAAGTATCTTTTTGACTTGCATATATTCTAATTGCTGTCAATAGTATATCTTGTGACTTTTCTGGTAGGGTATATTTTGTAGGACAAGATGTACATATAACTGATTATATATACATATATACAAACATATACATATATATATATATATATATATATATATATATATATATATATATATTATATGTGATGTTTATCTCATGCTAATATTATTTTAATTTTGCATACGCAATTCTTTAACTAGCATGGCAAACTAAATATAATGTTAAAAAAAAATTACTCTGGGTTTTCTTTATTCACTACATTAATAAGAAACAAAATTAATTAATATAACGACAATTACAAAATATTCAGTTAAGTTTTAGCACTGTGATATTGGGTGTCATAGCTACCATTACCATGAAAAACCATGTATCTGTCCCTTAACTTTGTTTTAATTTTAGACTGTTTGATTCATGAAGAGTGCTAACAACACACTTTCTAACACACTTCTCTTAATATACACTTTATTTTTGGTTGAAATTTATTAACAAGATGTGAGACTCACAAATTTTTATAATTTTCAAGAAATTTCAACCAATAAGAAATGACATATTCAAAAGAGTATGCCAGAAAGTGTGTTGCTAGTATTTCTCTTTGATTCATAGGCTATTATTTTGTTTAACAATGAGTATGCCTATTTACCATAATATCAACTTTTATCAATACATGTTCAAATCGTGTGGTGGACCATGTGCTTGAGTATGTTTTCCTTTGTAATTATTGTTGAGTTGTGGGGATGGACCATGGGCTTGACAATTGACATAATGCCTCAATGAACAAAAAGAGATGACTGTTAAATTATGCACTGGATCCTTGGCCTGGTTTAGAGAATGGTTCCCTTTTCAAAACATAATTACCTTCAGAACTTTCATTTGGATATATACTATGCCTAAGGCCTCTTTCCCTTTTTGGTTGACCCTTAATAGACAGAGATCATGTAACAGATATATTTTCATACAAAGGAAAGGTCTTAGTTCAGGCAAAAGCCAATTACAAACCATCCTTACATAATCTATTCTTTAGGGTCACATCATTAGTGGACAACACTGGTCTCATGTAACTTCATACAAGCTCAAATGAATATGAAGCATATTTGAGGATTCACCTCAATCGAATGAAAATTCAAATTTTGTCTCCAACAGTACCCTGAGATTTTTGAAAACTTTTTCTATTCAACTTGTTTTTTGCGTCCAAGAAAAGAAAAGAGAAAGTAAAACTTTTGTATTTGGTAGATAATGGTATATTAGCACTGAGTAGTGGTAAAACTCTTCAAATATTGTTGTCTCCCTAGAATAGTATGATCATAGAATGGCAGCTTTGATGAATCATTTAGGTAGATCTTTGTTAATGTTAAGGTGATAGAGTTTTGGATTTGCTACTGGATTCTACACTCAAAGTTTGACGGTAAATAAGTTTACTTATATTGAAGCTTCAAAGTAACAAATAACAAACTTTTAAAACGCTGTCCATGAGTAAACTTAAGCAAAAACTACTAGTTGGATGAAAATAAACGCCGTCAAAAGCTAGCAGATTTTCCATTGGTTCTGTATATGAAGTTCTCTTGAGCTTATGCTGTGCCTTCCCTTTGGGCCTTCCAATTACTAACAGTCCATTTAATGATTTTATGAAAAGAATAACAAACGGTACTACTTATATTTTAAAAAAAAAAACTATATATGGATAAATCTGATTAATTATTTAAATAGTTAAAGATAAACACAAAGACGATAAAACATTTAGTGTATAGGTAGCCAGAGAATATGTCAAATGTAAATTTATGCTGTTTTGAGAAAATATGACTAACAACACAAGAAGACACCGTAATATAGGCAATGAACGTTTTCTTTACATTTCAATTTAATACTTTTGAATTGTACACATCTAAAAATCATTGAGGTAAAAATTTTCATTCCTCAGCAGATCCCTAAAATTTGGATGCATTGCAGGATTTGGAGAAAATTGTTAATGAAAATACTCTACTGGGAGATTATGTTCAAAAGGGAAGCTCTAGTTTTAATCAAGCGCCTAAACACACTCTCTAAACCATTCTCTACACTTTCAATGGCATTCTCCAAAGCCTCCAATCTTTCATGTGCTACCTGCATCTTTTCATCATTAGTGCCTTCACTTAGAAGGGTGCTCAAAGCTGCTTCCACACACTGCAACTCATTGACATTCTCTGAGTTATCTTCACATGGTTTTACTCCCTTGTGCATCAATTTTGCCACCAGCAACCATTTGGTTGCCTTTGAATTGGATGAAGACACGGTAAAGAATGACAAAATAAATTGGAAGACTGACAAGTTCATTAGAATGACTTCCCTAAGGACCCTAATCACAGCAGCAAGGTGATGATCAAGATCCACAAGTGGGGACACCCCAAATTTGCCATCCATCTGCTTCAAAGATGTGATCAACTTATTGGCATTCTTCTTCATCTTCTTAGCGAAGATTTTGTATTCGGCCACACTGGTTTCAACACTTGAGTCTCCCTTTCTTCTTCGAAGAGCAGAGTGAAGGGCTTGAACATTTTCCTTAATTTGCAACATGGTGTCCCTTGTGATGCCACATATATCCAAAATTCTCACTGAACCATCCAACACCTCTTCCACGCATTTGTCACCTTTATGGTGAGAAATCACTTGTTGGGCGGATGCCATGTTGAGAAGATCATCCAAGCAAAGGTACAAATCTTCAAGCAAGGATAGGCCTGTGTCAATGGACTCTGAGGTGGATGTGGACGATCCTTCCCAACTCTTGAGCTTGCTCAGCTCCTCCTCTACTCTAATGGTGCTAGGATGAGATCTAGAAGGCAAACTAATTGAGCGAATTTGGTACTTATTTGCCATGGTTGCTCTTTTAATTTGTTGTTTTTTTTCTCTCTAATAGAAGTTCAATTTTGGGATGCTCTTACCAAGTCCTTGACCCTCTCTTTATATAGGGTCTATCCCCAATTATTCCTAGAGATAGAAACAACCAAAAATTAAAAAAGGTAGCATAAATCACCTTGCTTAATTAACGTGTGGGGCATGTGGTACACGCATGGGTTTCCCTTGGATTTCGGTTAATTTGTCACATCTCTACCGGACATTTCTCTCTATTATATGATAATAATGTGATATTATATGTAGTGAAATGGGTTTGAGCCTTAAGGTGTATACCTGGCTTGTTCTCCGTGTGTTGGTAAACAGAAATCCTCATTAGTCATCGCCTAGTTTGCCTCCTCTACTGCCACATTACCCTCTTGATTTCAAATATAAAATTGGTACACACACTGCTTGGGCTGTCTCAATGCAAAAACGGATTATTAAAGAAAGGTCACTGGAGAGGTTTTGAGATCCGCAATAATTTGATCGAGTTTTAGATATAACCTTTTAAAATTCCAAGAACAATGGGTCTATGAGAGCGTATTTAGTGTTTAATATTGTGTGCACGAGTGGCTCGGAGTCATTGTACACGTCCACTTTGGTTTTAACCACGCTTGCTTAATTTGCATTACTTATATCAAGATTCTTCACATTTTCTTTTCCTCGATTTTCTCGAGCAATCTTGAGGTACGTGAAGAAGGACGCGTATCTTGATGGTATGATTGACGCGTGTTCATATAATTGCTGGGCATCTTGTGAAAAGATACATACGCCCAATTAGGTCCTTTGGCATGTGCTTGTGCTGCTGCTTATTCATGTACCTAACTATAATCATGTGGCTTGTTTCTCTACATTTGGTAAAACCTAAAACGTACGTGTTAATTGGGTCGGATCAATATAATAAATTTGATACTTTAAATTAAACTAATTCAATTGGTTTAAGGAAGGAATTAAATTACATCAGTGTAACTTTTACTAATTATTACACAATTTAATAACTTTCAATGTGATAATATTCTCTCAAAGCCTACTATTAAATTGAAAGTTCCTTTCACATAGATCATATATACAAAATTTTATATTAATTTAAAATTATTTGATATATTATTCATACAAATCAAAATCAATGTAATATATATTTTAACAAAATATACCAAAATATGAATCATTTGATCACCTTTTATTATTCTTCAATTTTGATAAAATTTAATACAAACAATTATGATAATATAAAGTTATAATTTAACAGTTGAATTAACCAAATTCACCTTTTATGTAAAATTATTAATGGTGTAATAATTGGTAAAAGTTACACCGCTGTAATTTGAATATTAACTCGTTTTGTGCCTAAAATTAGATCTGAACCAATTTGTTGGTTTGATTTTTAAATTTATGATTTTTCAATTTGAAAAAATTTATTTCGATTACACGCTCAACTTTTTGTTTTTTTTTTACTTTTCAAAGTTGGCGTACTTTAGTCATATTAAGTATATTTTTTTTATTGCTTTGGTGCATGTTCTAATTACAAGTGTTTCAATGTTCCCTCTCACATCCTATTTAGTATATTTTGTAAAAATATATATTACGTCAATTTTGATCTATATAAATGAGATATTAAATAATTTTGGATTAATATAAAATTTTGTATATATAATTTATGTGAAAGGAACTTTCAATTTAACAATGGGTTTTGAGAAAACAATATCCTAAAATAAAATAAAATAAAGAATATAATAAATTCATCTCAAGTTATCCTAAAATCATATAATAAAATTTTTTGCCTACTTCTAAAGTTAAAAAAAAAAGTGTAAATTCATTAAATTCTTCGTAGAACATTTATTTGTTAAAAAAATTATTGTTGGTGTACTATTGTAATACTAATAATTTTATTTGAAGAAATTCTTGCATGAGTACAAGCTCAATCAATAAAATAATAAAATAAAATAAATAAGGTGAATAATACAAAAAAAAAACTCCTAAAAAAGGCAAAATAATGCTAGCTTGAAAAAAAGGAAAAAAATACAAGGTTATATGTGAGTTTTGAAAATATTTATTTTTATTAATAATTATAAATCATAATATATTATTTTTATTTTAAATAATTAATTTAATTATTATAAAAGGTAAATTTTATCATAATTAATTCAATTATTATTAAAAAAGGTAATTTGTATTATAATTAATAAAAATAAAACAAAAATTACTAATAGGCCCATAATACTTAAATGCAATATTAAAAAACAGTTATTATTATCTAACATGACAAATGAGAATACATGTCCAAATATGACTGGACAATATGAGATGGGACATTAAAAAACCCCTAATTACAACATACACCCAAAAAATCCCCTTTTATTTCCTTCGTTGACCTCTTTCTTACTTATTTTGATGGCCTTATTCAGTGTTTATATTAATATTTCTATAATCGGATTAGTAATTGAAACGGTAATAATTAAATATATATTTTTATTAGTTTAATTATGATTAAACTAAAATCAAACCGTTAGTAATTAAACATATATATTTTTATTATTTTTTAATATATTAAATAATAAATTAAAGTGAAATTAGGAAAAATTAAATTAAGCAAAATTTTAAATTAAGATAAAAGGAAAAATATTACATGTTTTATAAGATAAAAAATTCATAAAAATATATAGATAAGAATAATTTGTATGTAAATCTCATATATGAGCCTTTATTTATTTAAAAATTATATTGAGATAAAAAACTTCTAAAGATCCAATTCAAATAGGTTTTATGTTACAAAGCATAAGCAATTTTGACAAGTTTTTAACTGATTCAACCGATTATTGACTAGTAGTTTAAGTTGTTTAGATGGGCAACTTGGTAGATTTCTAGTTCAACTATAATCAAACCAACTAATAAGGTCCCATTTGGAGTGGTTGTAAGTTTTCAATTTTTTGTTTTTAAATTTGAAAACAAAATCTGTTTGGATAAAAAGGGGTTGAAATGATTTTTAAATGAATTTCAAAACCATTATAACTTACTTTTGAAAATAGAAAAAAAAAGTTTTAGTTTTAAGTTTTTAGATGTTGTCTCATCCTTTACTATACATTCCTCTCCACCCTTCTCCACCTCTTGTCCTATCTTCTTTGTCTCCCATTCAATCTTTGCTAGAGGTGGCAAAATGGGTCGAGTCAGCCGACCCAACCTAAACTCACTTGATGAAATGTAGGGCTTAAACTTTAAATTTTGAGCACAAATTAAATTTGGGCCTTTTTAGTAGCTTAGACTGCAAAAAACAATACAAAATGGGCTTTTATTGGGCACAGGCCTCATTTTAGAAGTCCAAATTGAATATGGGCCTTTCGACTCGATCTATTATACCCTGTGACCCACTTAACTCAAACCCCGCTCAATGAAATGTATGAGCATGAATTAAATTTGTGCCTTTTTAACCTAATCCAATCATGGACTAATTTGGACTTAGTTTGCAAAAACTCATACAAATCAGGCTTTCACTAGGCTTGAGCCTTATTTTATTATCCTAAATTGAATTAGGATTTTTTGCTTAACCCATTGTAGCCCGCGACTAGCCCAACTTGCATCTACTTGGTAAAATGTTGAGCTTGTGTTTTAAATTTTGAGTACAAATTAAATCTAGACCTTTTTAATCTTGTCTAAATTTGGCATATTTTGTATAACAAATTGTTGGGTGGAGCTATTACCACTCCAATATGCTTATTCATGTTTTTTATTTTTTTATTTAACTTTTCACTTTTATTCTTATTTATATAAGTTTTTCTTTAAACAAAAATCAAAATCAATATGTTTATTCATTTATTTTATTTTATTTTATTTTTAAAAATTTCCTTTCTTTGATTTTTTTTAAAAAGTCAAAATTATTCAAGTTCTCTTCCTTTATATATTATATGAAATACTAAAAAATAAATACAAAAATAAAAATTATAATTGTGATAAAGCAATTTGAATGATGAAATATTTTTAATAGAGAAAACAGGCTATGTACTAACAATATAAAGTAGTTTTACACTGTTATCCAATCACAAACCACCATTTATTGTAAATTTGTTGATTTTTATAATAAATGCTTTAAAAGTCATATTAATGATGATTTCTAATTGGTTGACAGTGCAAAACTTTTTATACTGACAGTGCATGACTATTAAACTCTTTTTAATAACATGTCTAGTAAATGAATATTGTATTTAATGAACAAATTACAAAGAAATTAAACTTGAAAAAAAATTTAACTCATTAAAATATTAAATGTAAATTAGACAATAAAATAAAAAAATTTAAATACAAACATATAAAATAAATAAAAATTTAAAACAACAAATGAATAGTCAACTGTTCACATCAGTGTCAATGCACCACATCATCGCTAACCATGTCATGTCAGAGTCAATTGATGGTCAACGAATAATCAACTAACAGATGGACCAAAACTGCTTAATTTCAAAATATGGAGGACTAAATTCGTGCAATTAAAAAAAAGAGACCAAAATTGTAGATTAAATATTATAGAGGGACCACAAGTATAATTAAGCCTAAAATTTTTCATCACTTGAATTATGTTATCATAATTATAGATTTTTTATTTTTACAAATAAAAATAAAATATATTTATTTATATTCATTTTTTTTTAATTTTACATATATTATATAAAGAAATTTAAATTAAATGATTTTAAAATTTATTTAAAAGAAAAACTTAAGCAGGGAAAAGTTTGGAAATTAAAATAAAAGTAAAAAAAAAAAGTAAAGAGTGTGAATAACCTTTATTAGAGTACCAATAACCCCACTCCACGTTATTATTGACTAATCTTTATTATAAATCATGAAATTTTGAGTGAGATATATTGGATAAAAAATAAAACTTACATAATTTTATAACTTTTAGTAAATTTCAATTAATCCTAAAGAGTTTACTCTAGAAAGTGTGTTATTAGCATTTTTTTCTCTTCTAATATATTTTTCCCCTTTTGATCATACTTTGTACACAAAATAATTAAATGAGTTTGCATACTTAGATCACTTTTCAAATAGTTATGGTACCTATCTTATAAGGAGAAGGCCCAATGCATACCCAAAATAGAGCTAAAGCTTTATTATGAACCTAACCGTTGTTACACTCCACTTTAATGAGTAAGGCCCCGAAAATAAAACCAATCTTAATTTGTATTTGGTATTATGATCTCCTCACAGGCCGAAAACCGAAAGGAAAATAGATTTGGAATTGAACAAAGCTGCAGCATGGAAGCAATGGATTCAAATCCCATCCTGTTGTACTGCTTGGTGCTCTGCGAGTTGTTTTTTTGGGCCAGGATGCTTTGCGAGTTGTGTTTCCTTGGTCTTTTTTTGTTTGGGCCTTTGGCCTTTTCATCGACAACAAATAAATACAAAGAGAAAGACCTGTTTATTCTTGTTGACAAATAAATACAAATGAAACGCCCGTTTAAACTTACACCATTCTTATTGACAAAAGCGAAAAAGAATATATACAGTTCTTGTCGATAAAAAGGGAGAAAGCAAACTTATACCACTCTTTGGCTAAAATAATACCGTCCTCACATTAATAATTTAGATAATAAACTAATAAAAACACAATATTTCAACGCACTTTCACTTTCCCTTTTTCCCCTCTAGAGAAACAAAAACTTTTTTATATGCATCTAAAATTACCCCGAAAGTTTTTATACTGGGTAATGTTATTTCAAATTTCTATAGCTACCAGTTAAACCTATTTCATCTGAAATAATTTCAAATTAGTTTTATTTTCCTTCTTTCTCCTACCTTTTGTAAAAGTAGTAAGAATAGGAAAAATATGAGAAAAATATGAGTCTTTGGTGCACACCGAAGAAAGTAAAAAAGTGAAGAGAGAAAACGATAAATGTGATAAGTAATGTAATGAAAAAGGAAAAAAAAATACGAAAAAAATAATGTAAAAATGACATAGAAGAGAAAGTGGATATATATATATATATATAGGATTAGAATCCGTTGACACCAGGTGTTAAAATTAGTCAAATTACATCTTTAATAACTTTTTGTAGAATACAAATTTAACCAATCCAACCGTTGAATTTGATTCTTATTAATTAGATTAAATATACAACATTTCATATAATTTTAAAATTATTTAATAGTTCATTAAATCGCTTTATTTTAACGTACAATATTCAATTAAAATATATGTAAATATTCAATGTTAGATAACATATTTAGAAAAGTCTAAATGATGTGAAATTTGATATACATGATCATGACAATAATATTACATAATTCAACGGTTGGATTGGTTAAATTTACATTATATAAAAAGTTATTGAAGGTGTAACTAACTTTGACACCTAGTATTAACAGATCCTGACCCATATATATATATATATCAACTATTTTTCATGTTATATACACTGTATAAAGAGAGAATGGATTTTAAGGCACAATGTATGGAAAAGCGGTTGTAACAGTACTTGTAACTTCAGCATTCAGCAAAACCAAATAATTTATTAAAAATAAGTGATTAATCAATAGTACATGTAATTAAATCAATTAACAATGAAATTATTAACAGTTTATGAATTAAATTATTTATTTATCTTTAAAAAATAAAAATATTGCAATACTGAATTAAAGTTATGTAGAAAGTAACTATCTGCCAAATGTTCATTACTAATTTGAGGGAAGGGCTTTTGATCCAGTGTTTAAAAGAAACCGAGGATTTAAAAAAAAAAAAAAAGAATAGATAAAAAGGAACCAGAATATGGAAAATTTAATAAGACATAAAATTCTGAACCATTTTGATATTCAAACATGTATTGATTTATGGAGAGCAAATCCTTTAAAATGCGGACTACATGAACACTCTCATTCACATTTACAAGGTATTGATTGATTTACGCTTCACTCATCATTGTGCTAATTAATGAGCAAGCATATTAAGAAATGACACTCTATTTTGGACTAGACGACTGAAAATGCAATCTAATCCACCTTCGAGACCATCAATGCTAACATTCAGTGTCTCTAGCACTCTTAGTGCTCTTTGAACTTCAAGCTTGGCATCACTGTGTTTTCCTCTTCCAAGGAGGGAACTGAGGTCCACAACATTAGTGCTCTTCTGTTCTTCCTCTGAAGCAAACAATCTCGTCGGCTTTAGCTTTGAGATCATGGAGGCCCCTTTTGTTCTGAGTCCTGGCATTGACAGGAACAGCAAAAGAGAACGAAATATAGAGATAGTGATGGCGCTTGCTTCTCTTAGAACTCTTGCTAGGAATATCAAATGCTGATCTTGAGTTTGACCCATGAGAGAACAACAACTAACTTTGTTCTCCATTCTCTTCATTGACCCTAGTTGCTTGCCAATTTCCCTCTTGGCCTTCTTCCTGAAGCTATCATATTCACAAATGCTGTTTCCAATGCTTGAATCTCCTCTTCTTCTACGCACTGCTGATTGAAGAGTTTGCACGTGTTCTTTTAATGCCAACAATATATCCCTTGCTGTGCCACACGCATCTAGGAGTGTCACTGAGCCACACAATGCCTCTTCCACTAGTTTCCCATTCTGGTAGTGCAAAAGTGCTTGTTGGGTCTGTGGAGAATGGAAGAGTTCCTCCATGCAGTTGTACAACTCAGCAAGTACAATCAAATCGCTTTGAATTGTCTCTGCCTCCAAACATGTGCTGCTTGAGACAGACTGGGGAAGATGGTGAGGCTTAAGATGGTTCAAAAGTGCTTCAACTCTTTGAGAAGAAGGTTGCACTCTTGTGGGCAAGCTAATGGACCTTACTGGTTGATGAGCACTTGGCAATGTAGAAATAGCTTCCATTTTCTCTTTGTTGTTCACCTTGAGAGGCCAAACACAAGGATGCTTGATTGGGAATTAGTATGACTTCAATCTATTTATAGGAACATGGTAATGAGAACCTAAACTTGGAATCATGAGTGTGGAAGCCAACTATTTGTATAGCATATGTGCATTCATGTGATAACAATGTGGGTCTCCCTACCTTTCCGATTGCTTTGTAATAGTTTAGGCCAACAATTCCGTAACTATGGTGATTTAATTAATTCCAGAGTGAGTTGAGGTTTGAGAAATTTGTGGTAGTACACAAACAAAGGACACAGGACATTGCTGGTATATGTTCCCCTGCTTCCCCTTTGTGATGAATCAAATCAATAATCCCATCTTCTCAACCACAATTCAATAGTATAACTTATCTCTAAATGATCATGTGTATAATTGAAGCTGTTTTCTATTTGAATTAGTTTTGCACTTTATGTCTTTCTTCAAAGTATAAGTGAGAGGTGGATTTAAATAATCCTGGCTTGCGCAAACAATGCTGTGAGTTATAGCCAAAAGTTTCCTTCATAAGCCTGGAATCTAGGCTAGCATTTAGATGTTATTGGGGGACATAGGAGCAAGGTTCGTTCAAATTGCAATAATTTATGATTTAAGTGACTGAATAATGAAAACCATGAGGTGTTGTGGTGCCAGTGGATTTAGTGATATTAGGAGACAAAGGGGGCAATCAACAGTGATGTTTCTTCTACCTTGGAAATTCATTTGTTAGCATAATGAAAACATTACAGCATATAAGTTCTGGTACTTGTGTTGGGTGGGTGGCTTGTGTTAGGAGTAGAGAAGGGAAAAGGGTACTTAAGGAGTTGATTAAAGTGTAAGGGGAGCAGTATAGGAATCATATGTTAATTGTATGGCTGGGAAGCTGATTCTTCTTGTCTGCAGTGTTTTTTCTGCATGCATCTGCACCTTAAACAACATTTCGTTTCAAGAGCAATGTACCTAGCAAAGATATTTTCCAATAGATAGAAAATTAGGGGCTAGAAACTTGTGATAATTAAATTTACACGTTGCACTTAAGATGTTCAAATAAAATACTTGCCTGCATCCATTATATTGTATTATCTTACTAATTATTTTAACAAGAAACATTATTATCTAATAGTTCAAAGATATATATTTTTATCATCGAGGGCATGGATCAACTGGTGCGGGATTATTTCAACTTAAATAGTGGTCTCAAGTTCAAAACCTGAGTATGCAATTGCATTACATAGAAGGAGAACTTTATCGTCTATAGTGGTCCTACTTAGCTTGAGTGAGATTACTTCCTCCAATAGAGGATATCTGTGATATATATTTCTTAGTTTAATTATTAAAATTTTATTTTATTGATAAAAATTTCAGATGTTTTAATTTAATCCGTAATTATGTACATATTTAGCACGCTTTCCATATTGCATCTTTATAAATAGATAGGACTCATGTAGGGATGACAATGAATAGGGTTTGGGTGAGGTACTTAGTAGCCATTCCCACATCCGTGTTTGAAAAACATACCCGTACCCACCCCCATATTTGTGCAGGTAGTAACTTTAATCTCTATCTTTGTACCCGTTGGGTACTTATATACCCATATCCGCCCTCACTGCCCGCACTTTACTTAAGTGTGAAGTTAATAAATCAATAAAAAAATTAATTAAAAGAATTCTACAGTTGAATAGAAAATTCATTCTTAATTCATCTAAACATATCATTAAATCATCTAAACATAATTTTAAATCATGCAAACATAAGTCATAATCATATAACATTAGAAACATAACTTTAAATCATTCAAACATAATCTTAAATCAACCTAATATAAATCTAACAATAAAATTTTAAAACATAACCTTATATCATCCACACTTCTAATAAATCCTATGACTACTAATGTAAGATAAAAAAATTCTCATAAATTAAAAATATAAAAAAATCATATACCTATTGGTGTAACTTGTATCACGTATGTGAATAAAAAAATAAAATGTACAAATTCTAATATTACAAACTTCCAATAGGAAATGTTAATGTATTTAAGAGATTGAAGCCATTTAAACTAACACATAAATGAATGATAGTGAAACTATTCTATGACTATGTATACAACAATGAGTATTAATGAGTTGCATATTTAATGTGTGGTTTTGTTAAAAAAAAAGAGAGGGGGGGGGGGCGGGGGGGGTAGGGGGTAGGAGACTTGTCACATGCTTGCAATTATATAGGGACAAAACAAAAAAAATGTTAATCATTTTACTTGTTAATAGTTAATAAATATATATGAGAAAATTTTAATTAAATAATTACATACATAATTAAATTATATATATATATATATATATATATATATATAATTATGTATATAATTAAATTTTTTACTTTATATGTGTGTGTGTTAGGGGGGGGGGGGGGGGGGGGTTGGATATGGGATAGGGTGGGTACTATAGTACTTGTACTTACACCCATCTCTGTTGAATTTTGCCGGCAAATTCCTGTCTTCGAACTCATTCCATTGAGACAGTATTTATCCTATTCATTGTAGATATTTTTTACAGGTACTCACAGGGCTTGGATACAATTGTCATCTCTAGACTCATGAGAAGAACCTTAGAAGAACCATACAACACCACAAAAATTATATTTTTAATTTTAATGTAGGACCCAAGTCTCATATTTTACATTTTTTTTATATAGGCTCATACCTTACAATTGGATCCTAAGAAGTGAACTTACCCAGAGATAAGTGAAGAATAAGATTTCAAACAATTAATAGTTAAAATTAGAATTGAAAATTTAAATCAACAAAACATGTATGTTTTCAAGGACTGAAATAATAATTTTCTTTTGTTAGCTAAGGGTGCACTGTATATTTGTCCGTATATGCAAACTTCTTGATCAATGTGCCCAAACAAAGGTGGCGGGTTTCATTTGGTAGCCTATGACAAGATGTCATGTCCTAAACTTCACCTGCCATAACCATTCGAGTTAAATGCAAACCAAAAAGCATTTTATTGTTATGCAACTTGTAATGGATTGTTGTGATGATAAGTGCGTTCTTTTACAGAAGGCATGGTGTTGTTGAATTTATAAAGGAAACACCATTGTCATTTTGCATGTGCTTCAAATTGAGCATCAGATGCTGCCTGCTCACAATCGATTGAGACAAGTCTGGCTTGGCAAGTTGGCCCTGCAATGCATCCGGAGAGGCTTGCAATTCTTCTATTTATTGCACTGCCACTGCATGTGCTTTTTGGATCTTTTGAAGGCTACGCCCATAATTACTAGCAGTACTAGTAAAAATTGATCAAATTTTCATCAGTGACATAAATTGTAAAATTTGTGCTGATATTTAGCATTTTTAGCAGAGTTCTAACTAAATGGAGTTGGTTCTAATTAAGCATGGCTTAATCATGACCAATACTCGTGATGGAAAGTCAAACTAAGCAACGTGGGACTTGAACCTTTTGAAATACCCCATTACATACAATAAATTGTAGAGAAAAATAAAATAAAAAGGCTTGACCCTTGGGAATGTGCCATGTGATTTTAATTTAACGCATGTGGATCCTCAGACGACACTGGTATTGTGATAAAGAAAAATGAAGTGTCTTGTTATATTAATTTATACACGATTCATGGCTGTATATAAGAAAAAAAAAAAAGGTTAAATTGTATTTTTAAACCCTTTATTTTTTCTAATATGTAATTTTAGTCCTTTTATTTTTTTTAGAGACATTTAGTCCCTTTATTTTAAAAATCTGCAATTCCGATCTTCTCGTCAAATCTCTTACATTGACGATTACTAATTTAACGTTGACTTTAATGTATTAATATTTAGATGATGTGTCATAATCAACATTACAGTCAAAGTTGATACGTTATAGTCAACGTTAAACCACCAATAGTCAATGAAAGAGATTTGACGTGCAAGACAAATATTGTGGATTTTTAAAAGTAGGAAGACTAAATGTTTTTAAAAAAATAAAATTACCAAAATTGTAGATTTTTAAATATAAAAGGACCAAAATTGCATATTGAAAAAAATAAGAGACCAAAAATATAATTTAGCCAAAAAAATAAATAAGAAAGGCATTATTCAAGGCTACATCATTGTCATTCAACTGAAACTCAGAAATAAAGTATATCCAAAGACAGAAAATGCATAGCTTTAGCTTATCAATCATTATCAGTTCAAGTAAATGAGAACAAGAAGACACTGAATTAACGCTCTAACAGAATTTATTCTGATTCCCATAAGACCGTCAAGAGTCAAGACTCACTTTTTAGCCGGCCAAGCATTATTTTATTCAAAAAGCTAGAAAGGGTCACCACGTTCATAGAAAATGATAGATATACACTTCATGTTTATTTTTTCATGTATGAAGTAGTAAGAAGAGAGAGATAAAAAAGAAAAAGCAGATAGAGAAAGTAAAAGATGCGATATATGACTGAAAGAAAGAGAGATATATACAGATAAAAATAAGGTGATGGAGAGGTAAAAAATTTTACATATGTATTAAATAATTGTTGCATGTTCATTGTTCCACCAAATGGACCATATTGCGTGGTGGCACCATCGATCAATCGGTTTGGAATTGTGACCTACTGGTGATTCACAGCTCAAAATACTTCAACGACCAAAGGACCAATAAATCATAGTTAAACTTTCAATGGAGTCCTTGAGCTTTAGAAATGTGTGAAAATAAATATTATGCATGCACTATAGACGCAAACAATTTTCTTTAATTTAAATTAAAAAAAAATCATCTATAGTCTACAAAATTAAAATTAACTAACTTTTTAAACCTTTTTCCCTTTAATTTTATGCTTCTACCAAAAGTGTCAAGCTTTCTTTTGGATTTTTAAAGCGGACTCCAGCTCTCTAGTCTACAAAATATCAGAAGGTTACACGTATAGTGGATTTTGCTTCCAAAATGCGAAGAGAAAATTTATGTAATAACTAATAAATAAAGATATAACATTAGCACTCTTGTGAAACAAACATAACATTAACTTCAATATTTCTTTTATTTTATTGTTATCTCTCTCACGCACACTTACAAAATAATTAAACTGAAATAAGAATGAAGCAATAATTTTCATTGCATATGTGCATGTGTTACGTAGAGAGGGTAGCAAGAGGGCAGAGGGAAGCAGCTAGATCATGAACTGTGGTTAGATTCAATTCATGGAGGTCACATTCTCAACTGTTCTATAAACACCACGTCCATGTGGAAGTGGTGGGTGTCCATTTCTTCTAATACAAAATCATTGAATCACGCTCACCAAGCTCTGTTTTTGTTTAAGAGTTCTATTATTTAAACACAAAAAAATAATATTATATATAATGTATATAATCTTTTATTTTTTGTATCTTTTTCATATATAGGCACTGTAAAACCAAATGAGATAATATTTTATTCTTAAAATACATTATCCTTTATTTAAGTCTTATCTTATGCAAGCATAACTACTCATCATAGTTCTTGGCACATCTGACCGTCCGTGACTTGCATGTGATCTGATTAATGTGAGTTAATCAAAATTTATTACTGATCAAACTTCAAGTATATTTTGCTTCAGTGATTTTATATTCATTATTGTATAACTTGAATCAGTTCTGATACCTTTATTAATTTTATGTTAGTTTAGTATGGCCTTCTATATTATTGTGTAATTAATCAACCAATGGTCTACTATATCAGTTTAACCCAAGCTATTAGATGCATAAACTTATACAAAAGGTTTAAATCTGTTACAAAATTTTTCTTTAAAGTACAAATGTTCTTTATAGGTAAATTCAATATTGAGAATTAGGAGTGAATTAATTATGCGTTTAATATTTTCTTACTTTTCTAAATTAATAAATATTTTGAAATAAACCAATATTCAAAGTGATAGATAATTGGAAATAAAGATAATTTAATTCAAAGTGATAGAATCTTCAAAAGGGCATAACATCATAACAAAGTCCTCCATATTAAATTCCCAACAAAACTCCAGGTGTGTAACCTATATAAAGATGTGCTTGGTTCCCCCGACAAGCCCCAATAGCAAAAGGATCATCCTCTTGAAGGAACTTGGTATCAGTATACACAGAAGTAGTAAAGAAAATTTACAATAGCAGGCATAAAAGGTCAAGAATAATCACAAATCAGAAGTCAAATTGAATAGTAGTAAAGGAAACTACAAGAGAAGACATGACAGCATCACCCAAACCAAAACCTTCTAAGGCAAATGAAAGTACATGCAGCTGACAAATTCACAAATCAGGCTTCCATATATGCATATAAAATATAGAGGAACATTTTACCAAAAACTGCAGGCAACAGTTACATATGTATATAACTCTAGACCAACCTATTTCTTGCAAACCTCAATTTTCAATTTCACATTACTTGACTCATCTTTGAAAACACTTCTGTGACAATCACCAGAGCTCTTTAAAGAACCAAATCCCAGTTCCTTATCCATCTTGATTGCTTCAGTAAATTTGTAATGCTTGATAATTGGTTTCTAGAAGTGAGATGCAATCTTGAGCCACTCCAAGAATGACTATCAAAATCATCTCATATTTGGAATCAACTCAAACTGACATTCAGAATGGTTGAAAGTGATATTGCTTTTCAATATGTAAACAAAATTGGGATAATGGACAAGTGCAGCCATGATATTCCATGTCTTCCAACATCAAGGAAGATATTAATTGACTCTAAAAACCAAGTACAGTATCATACTCAAATCACAAAATATGCAACTACGGAAGAAAATGATAGTATCAAGTCCAAGTAAGGGTTACCAGATCACAAATATTAAAATGTCAAATCATTAGTACAGAACCAGCATCAATAATAGCTAAAACATGTACTATCATAAAAGTATTTCTAAAATTTTGGTTATATTCCCTTCGTTCCTTTTTACTTGTCAACTTTTTAGAAAATTTTTGTTTTTATTTATCTGTCATTTTCAAAGTTCAAGATAACATTAATTACTTTTTTGTCAATTATATCCTTACTTCTCACCTAATTTTTAATTAATTTACACATTTACAACTAGTATACATTTATTGTGAAGTAGAAATGAGAAATGGTATAATAAGAAACTTCAAAACTATTTTATGAAAAACAAGAAAATTTATTACATTTATTGGTTTGTGTATAAACCTTAAATGACACTTAAAAAAAACCAGAGGTAATAATAATTGCAGTTCCAACTTATTTGGAAGCATATTGACCTTTCCTTTGAAGAAAAAAAATTGAAGCAAAAAAAAAAAAATTGACCTTTCCTCATTAAATAAAGAATGAAGAAATGAAGAATAGAAAACAGAACAACGTATGTTTATGAAATGATAGGGAAGAAACAAGTTTACACTTGTTTTCCAGAAACTAATTCAGAATGTCAAATAATAGTCTTGTTAACTATTAAGACAAACATTGTCATTATATTAAAGCACATTAACCATAAAAGATTTAAATAAATTAAATATTGGCTCCACATAAAAGTATGCATTGCAAAGAAATTATTTGATGAAAACACACTGTTGTGATTGGTTACTGCATGCCCTAGCAAACAGCATGGGCCTTCAGTGTGAAACCCACAAAATGTTTGCAAAATCCAAACTTGTTATGTTAGTGAGCAAATCAATATTAAAGGGTTAAGAAGGATTACAAGAATGATCTCCATGCTCTGAAAGTTATGAGCCTAAAAAAAAGAGTGTTAGGGATAGCACATATACTAACATCTATAAAGGAGCGCAAAGAAACCAAAAGTGTGTATTAAGGGAGACCAGCTGCTGTATGACACTGAAACATAAGGAATGAGAAAATGGACTAATTGATTGACAACAATATTTCCACAATCTTTTTGGCGTCACCTATATGAAGGTAAACAACCAAGTCCATGTTTGTTTTGGATTACTTCAAAGCAATTTTCTTTTTCAAAAGCTCTCTTACAAAGAAGTCAAATTATTACCTGTGTACACACAAAAATTATGCTTTCAACAGTCTGTTGTGATCTGATGGGCTATCAAAAGTAAAATACATATTTTTTTACTAGAGAAACGCTAGCAATACATTCTTTTTTATTAAGTGAAATTCATGTGGATCCCACTAAATATGTGGGTCTCATTCCCAAACTAGTAGGACCCACATGAATAGTTAATGAGACTATTAGCGAGCAGCAGATAAAATATAACAGACAAACAGTAGGAAAACTAAATTAGAGAGCGGACAAATGAATTCTCAGAACAGCAGATAGAATACAAAGTAGTAAAACTGTGCCAAAGCCATGTCTAATAAGCCTATCAGACGAACACTCAAATGCCCCCACTTGTTGGTTGACACTTGACAAGGAATGATAACCTAGTTAATCCAACTTAGATTTATGTCTAACATACATTTATGACTAAGTGTAGTGTTTTGAACAGATTTACTGGCAGATCAACTTTTCAAACAGAGAACTGGGGTTTTGGTAAAAGGATCATCTCAAGTTTTGCTAAAAGCATTTATTAGATAGTCTCGGACCACCATGTGTCCATGGTCCCAACTAATTTCTATGTGACACAGTCAAGTTTTTCAATTTATGAGAAAGAATTAATAATACTCGACTACGTGTCATGTGGAGAACTTGAGATCAGTTGGAAGCATAGTGGTCTGGACCATGTAATAATTTATCCTTGATAAGGATAGATATTAAGGTTTAAGAGCATACATAGTTTTGAGGAGATCAAGAGACACATCTGTTTAGAACTCCAAAAAGGACAAAACATAGAAGTCCTCTTATCTTAGGTTCCCAACAAAACTTGAGGCATGTAGCCTAGATAAAGAATTAACAATACATGTTGTAATTGGTTCCCCTTGCAAGTCCCAACAACCTAAGGAGCCTCAACTTGAAGGCAATTGATGATATCAGCATACACAGAAGTACAGAAATTTGCACAATAACAGGCATAAAAGGTCAAGAGTCATCATAGACTGGAATAAAATTGAACAGTACCAAAGAATACTAATACATGCAGCTGATCACTCTGACATCCATATATGATATATGTATATCAACTAGAGGTACATCTTACACAAAAAATGCAAGCAAATGTTGTTAAGAATATTTCTCTAGACCAACCCCTCCCCTCCTCTTGTAAACCTCAAATCTCGATTTCACATTGCTTGACTCAACTTTGCAAGCACTTGTGTGGCAAGGAACAGAGTTGTCTTCAAAGGACCTAATCCCATTTACTTATCCACTAGATTTCTTCAGCAAATTTGGAATGCTTGAAAGTTGGTTTGTAGGAGTGAATGTATGCTTGAGGCACTCCAAGACCAAGATACATTCTCAATAATATTTCGTGTTTGGAATCAACTCAAATTAACATTGCTGTAACCTAGATCAGTTTAGTTCAGAATGGTTGAAAGAGATATTGCCTTTGGGCAAATATATATGAGCAAATTTGGAATAACAGACAAGTATATACATGCTAAGCCATGTCTTCCAACATTAAGGAAGATATATCATTCAACTCAAAAACAAAGTACAGTCTCATACTCAGGCACCAAATATGCAAATAAGGAAGATAAGGTTAATATCAAGTCCAAGTAAGGGAGACCAGAACAAAATTATTAACATATCATCATTACAGAGCCAACATCCATAATAACTCTCAACACCTATTATCATAAAAAGTACTTCTACAATTCAGCCTGATATCACAGTTCTCACCTATTTGGAAACATATTGACCTTAGATATCCTCATAACATAAAGAATGAAGCAATGATCAAAGAACAACAGTCGTTTATCAAAACAATAGGGAAGAAAAAAGTGTACACTTGTTTTCTAGTAGCTAATCCAACATTTCAAAAAATAGTCTCATCAACTATTAATGCAAACAATATCAACATCATAAAACTCATTACCCATAGAAGATCAAATTTATTTGGATATATCCAGGATTCCACATAAAAGTATATGCTTAAAGAAATTTGATTCGGTGGAAACACACTGCCGTGATTGGTCACCACTGCATGCCCTACCAAACAACAGTGGCCTTCTATGTGAATCCCAGAAAATACTTGTGAACCTGAACCTGTCAAGTTGCTGAGTAAACAATATCGATGGCTTAAGAAGAATTACAAAAATAATCAAGTGATATCAGTATCCAGCAGAAAAATAATAGGTAACCCTAACTGAGTGTGTTTGATCCAGTTTCTATCAGACTCAAAACCCCATAAATATTTACAAAATTTGAACAGGTAAAGTTAGTGTGTAAACCAAGACTAATGGGTTAAGCTGCATTACAAGAACAACAACCGCACTCCAAAGCCCCCGAGAAAGGGTGACCCGATGATGCACAAGGCTTTCACTACTATAGGCACGGAGAATCAAATGTACACAACCTTACTCACCTGTGCAGAAATTGTTTTTGAGACTAGAACCTGTCGCTACTAAAGGTCACCAAATGACACCCTCACCATTGAAAGCACAGAAACCTGGAATCAACTTATGAATGAAATAGACCACAATAGCAATAGGCACAATTTCTGAAGAAACCCTCAGAGACTACAAAAACAAGTACTCTTTAGTGCTAAGAAAAGAAATAAATCAATCAACCATGATACCACAATTCAAAATCATCAGTAACCAAGTTTAGCCACGCAACCAGACCACTGAATCAGTATGCTAAAAATCTGACTCAAAATACAACTCCCTCTACCCCGAAAGCCACAGAGTGAAAGGCAAAACCGTGATCAACCATAGCAATGCGACCACAAACTACAGTCCTACATCATCAGACAGGTGATGAATGCGACCTCGATATATGTCCATAAGGACCGGCACACGCTCCTGAAACCGGGTCACGTATCTATCCAAAAACATCTTCTCGGTGATCAAAATGAAGGAGCTAATGCACGAATCGCTCTTTATCAACCGTCTCGACTTCAAAGCCTTAACAACGTGGCACCTCGGCATAATCGTCTTCTCCAAGTTGGGGCTGAGAACCCCCGGAGTCCTCAAAATATCCTCGGAGGGCCACCCCATGTCCTTCACCAAAAACCTCATGGTCCTCATGACCTTACCCTCGGACATAAACATACACTGAGGGTACCTTCTGAACGCAGAAAGACACATCTCGCCGGACCAACCCCACCTCTCGTAAACCTCCAAACGCTTCTCCCACACTTCCCTGCTGGTCCCCACGACCACCTTCACCGCATCGACAAACACAACCTTCGAAGGGTCAAACCCCATTTCCCTCACCCTTTCCGCTGCCTCCACGAACCTCGTATGCTCCACGGACGCGACACCGAGGTTGTTGCACACCATGTGGGAGATGGGGCCCTGCGTCACCCCCAGGCGCCGCAGGAACCTCGTGTTGGGGACCAGGTGGTCGACCACGCCGCGGCCGGTCAGGCACCACGGCACGCGCTTCAGCGCCGCCACGACCTCGTCCTGGCTTCCGAGGACGCTCTTGAGGATGTCGCAGCGGCGCGCGATGCAGTTGGCGAGGCTGCCCTCGAGGAGCACGGCGTTTCCGATGAGGATTTTGGGGAGGTCGGCGGTGGAGACGCCGACGGAGAGGAAAAACTGGAGCTTCGGCAAGAGGGTCTTGTCGGGCTTGGCGGAGAGCACCTGGGGGAAGCGCTTCACGAGGAGGGAGAGCTGGGTCTCGGAGAACCCGAAGCTTCGGAGGAGGTCGAGGACGGCGTCGGCTTGGTCGGGGTTTCTGAGGTGGACCCGTTTGGAGAGCTTGAGGGCCCACGCGGGGGAGAGGCCGCAGGAGTTGATGAGGTAAGAGAGGGTGAGGTTGGGGTCTTCGGTTGACTGGGATTCGGAAGTGAAGAAAAGGGAAGGTTTGCGTTGGTGCAGTAGAGAGGGGAAATGGGTTTGGGTGTTGGTGGAGGTGGTGGTGTTGATGAATGGAATAGAAGTGGTTAGTGTGGAAATGAGAGATCTGTGCCGATGCATCATTTTCGCTCAACCAGGCTGAGAGGTTTCGGATACCGCGATTGCATGCTGTGGCGCTCGCGACCGTGAGGCTCTTTTGTGGCTTGCAGAGCAGTTGTTCGACCAAAGTCCCCTGACCCCTCCGGGGATTCTTTGAAGTATTTTTGGTCCAAACGACAATAATCAATTAGTTGTTCTCCCGTTACTATTTAGTGCACGTTGGAATTAAAGTTTACAAACATAAGTTTAAATTAAAATTCAAAAGTATGTTGTAAATTCAAGTTTGATAAAAAAAAATATATGTTTATTATAATGTGATTTATGTTTATATATTTTTTATTTAAAAGTATGTTGACAAAGTAAAATTTGTTTGGATAATATTAATCAAAAATACTTTTGCATTAGCATATATACTACTAACAGAAAAATGAGTTTTCAAAAGTAATCCTTATTTTACTTCTAACTCAAACTCAGTTTAGTGGTAAACTGAGTTTTCAAAATTACATTGAGAGGCAACTAAACATGATAGGAAACTAAGTTTAATGATGTAAAAGTACGTTGGAGACTGCCAAATGAAAAACCAAATGTAGCCTCAATGACCAAACCTATACTTAGTGTGTGTTTGGATGAGCGTCGGCAAAATTGATTTTGCAAAATTAATTTTAGTTAAAATTGATTCTAAAGTGATCTAATTTATGTTTGGATTTTTTATTATAAAAATAAGTTAGTAGTAAAATTTAGTATAAAATTTTTAATCTAACACAAAAGTTACCTAAAATATTTCAACTAATTTTGGACCGAAATCATGCAGTCCTCCACATACTTCATATTGAATCCCTTGAGTGGAGTTAACCCGCTAGATATGTTCTTTGATATTAACAACTTGCAAAGACTGCAATTGTTTTGCCACGGCCTCTAATTGCTTAGTAATGAGCTTATTTTGTGCTAGTAAAGCATCATGAGCTTCAAGCTTGAACTGGCCCTTCTTTTTTTATAGATTTTTTCTTTATATATATGTGTGTGTGTATATGTGTGTGTGAAAATTGTTAATGTACTCAATCTTATTTTTAATTAGAGTACATTAACAATCTACATCAAAACTTTAGAATAAAAAATTCAACTATCTCCTTTATTTTAATTTATTCACTTTAGAGATAATATAGTAATTTAATATTTATTTAAAAAAAAACTCAATTCTCTCTCCATATTAGTGATCACCTTGAGAACTTTCCCACTCCTAAACCCCAGGGCAGTGTTTTAAAATTCGGATCGGTCATCAACTCGGTCAGGACACTGGGTCACTAAGTCAATGGTTGAACCGCACGACCTGACCTCTATTAAAAAAATATGCCTCTGCATTGAATTTGAGTAGAAGCCTCTTAAGATGATGATGCTTCACCGGATGCCATCTCTAATACAATTAAAAAAAATGTAATAAGAACCTACAACTATAATACAACCATAAGCATACCAACAATATTAAGAACCTATCATCTCAAACAAAAATCAATAGCTCCTGCACACTTTATACAATCATAGGCAATATGCATATCAACAATGTAATTAAGAACCTGCACTAGACACTTCATTTAAAAAATATACAATTTTATTCCACTCTATCAATGCAACAAGATGCAATGAAATATATAGAGAATGTGCTCCAAAGTCCAAACACAAAGTATTCGTATGATATAGCACATATTCGGATATTCCACACAACATAATTACAGCTCCAAACACAAACTATTGGTATCATCTCTAGGTCCAAAGGAACCCAATTTGAAGCATATCAAACAAAGGGACTGCAAATAGAATTATATCCAGGACATCCACAAACTTATAATCAGGGAACAACAAGAGCAAGTAAGTATGGATAGAGAGAATCAACCTCCCCACAAAGAAACTAGTGTCAAACAGAAATCGAGAGCGTGCAGCCGCGCAAGGAACAGAGAAAAGGAGGAACAAAGCCGCGCAAGCCTTACGGAATAGGGAAAATGAGGAACAGAGTCGCACACGACGACCTGCTGTAGGGAGACTAGACGAAAACTTCAGACCAGTGATGACGGCACGACGGCGACGAGTCACTCACTTTCATGGCCTCATAAAGAAAAGGAGGAACAGAGCCACGCAAGCTTTGCAAAATAGGGAAAATGAGGAACAGAGCCGCGCACGATGGCAACTAGACGACGACTTCAAACCGGCGACAGGGGCACAACGGCGACGGCGACACGATGGCGACGAGTCATTCACTTTCACGGCCTCACAGTCACAGCGGGAGCAGAGAGCATAGGTCCCTTAGGTTTTCGTCTTTGTCACTTGGTGTTCAACACTTCAGCTTTGTTTCAGTCTAAAGAGAAGAAGGATGGGTATCCTAGATCTGAAGCCAGCAACGATGTCATTTGCTTGTTTTTTGAAGAAATTTTTTTTTTTGCATTGGACCGGGCTGAGTCAACAAAAACCGCGAGTCAATGGTTGGACTGTAAGCCCAGCCAGTTCATACCGATTCAAACTGAGTCGGAAGCACAACCGATCCAACTATAGACTCGAATCGGTTAGACCGCCGGTTTCCAGTCGAATCGGCCAGTCCGATCCAGTTTTTAAAACACTACCCTAGGGTGGCTGGAGTGGCCCCCAATCTTTAATTTCTTTTCTTTCTCTTAAATCTTTTTAATTCTTTTTTTTTAATTCTATTATCTCTTTAATCGCATTTGATCCTGCAGCAGCAACAAGCTAAGTAGTTCATTCCTTTGACAAAACACCGTTATGAAGATCAATAAACAAATGCCTCCTCTACAAATGTTGGATATTGGCTTAGAGCTTACCTTGAGTCCCTCTTTCTTATTGAAAAGTGTGCAAGCATAAGCAATAGAAAAGCTAAAAATTTGATTTGGTGGAAAAAAAAAAGAGGTAAAATATGAAGATCAATGTGTTAAAATTGCTATAAAAGTAAAACAATGCAAAATGCCAATTTAAAACGAGGTATAATAACACCGAGTAGAAAATTAGAAAGGATTAAATATATTTTTAGTCCTTTAAATTTAGAATAAATTTGTTTTTAGCCTCCTAAATTTAAAAGTGATCTTTTTAATCCTTGTAATTTGAAAAAAAAAAAAAACATGTTTTAGTCTTTTTGTCTAAACGCAATTAGTGAATCTGCCACACAAAACAAACTAAATGATGTCTCTATCAAAGAAAATATCACACCAAACTCAACTAATGCTATACAATTAACTCAATCTGCCCTTCAAATGATATTGTAGGTGGTCCTGAAGGACTAAAATGAACCTTTTCCAAATTAGAGGGACTAAAAAAATCACTTTTAAATTTAAGAGACCAAAAATGAATTTAGCCCAAATTTAAAGGACCAAAAACATATTTAAGCCAACTAGAAATGTTCGCCCACCTTTCGTGTGCAGTCACACAACTTATTTCAATATGTTGTCTTAATATTAACTTGCTTTCAGATTTGTGGTTGAACTTGTATTCATAATATATATATATATATATGTGTGTGTGTGTGTGTGTGTGTGTGTGTGTGTGTGTGTGTGTGTGTGTGTGTGTGTATAAACAAGTTTTGAAAGATTTCATCTACCATATAAAGTTTAATTTGATCACTAAATTGAGACATATAGCCCCGACTATTTTTGCTAGAATAGGATAAAATAAATTGAATTTTTATTTAAGTAGGTTTATAAAATTTTATTAGATTAATTAGGTAGAAACTTAGTAAAATGTATTTCAATAAGAAAATGATCAAACAAAGACTTATACCATTAATCTTTGTGTAAGTTGTTAAGACAAAGGATGAATTTGTAGCCCTTAAATATTTTGATAATAACAAACAGTTAAAATTATATCTCTCACTTACATTATCGTCTGATCTCTAGTATGCATTATATCGTCTGACGTTTTTCATATTGAATATCGTCTTATCTTTAATTGTATAAACTTCATAACTAACAAAGTTTACAGACGATGACAACGTTCTAAAATGATCTGCATATCAATCAGAGTGTAAGCTACCTCAAAATGCATAAAGCCTATAACCTACTCTCGAGGAAAGTCAGCGAAAAAGAAGGAATATGTATGCGAATGTCAGAACGGGAAAGCGAACATGACAACTGCTAAAAGATTGAGTACAAGAATAGAAAAGATAAGTAGACTGCTTTATCTTATCATATGACAAAGTTGGTAGAAAGCATTAAATGCTGCATTTAATGTTCCAACGACTCTCTTCATCAGACGAAAACTATCTCCTACAAAATACTCAACGGATACTTTTGGAGAAACTTATAAATAGAAGAAGAGACCTCCTTCAAGCGTTGGTTGAAATTACAAATGTTGTCGATATAATTGTTACTGAATCTGAAAATTCATAACTGCTTTGCGAAAAGAAAAAGTCTTTGTAAACTTAGTTTGAAAATCTGTTTTGTACTTCAATATTTATATTCGCCTGATAGGATGTTAAACCCAGTGAGGTAAACTCACACAAACCTCATTCTTTACGAGATTGGTTGAAGCCTGAAGAGGCTTTGTTTCAAAGAATACTTAGGTGTTTGCTTGGAGAGGCAAGTGAAAGACTACTTGGGTTGAGCCTGAAGAGGCTTGTGGAAAGAATACTTGTAACTTGAAAACGTATATCAAGTCCACTCACTATAGTATCTGGAGAATCATCACACGTGGAAATCATGCTGTAATAAAGCCAGAAAACGAATACAATCAAGATGATTACAATATGTTACAACAAAACGCAAAAGCTAAGGATATTATAACCTGTGCCTTATCAAAAACTGAATATAATAAATTTTGCAGTTGCAGAACTGCTAAGGAAATGTGGGATGCTATACGCATAACGCATGAAGGCACAGAAGATGTTCGTCTTAGGAGAGCAGCAACTCTTCAAAGACATTATGAGATGTTCACCATGAAGGAGACTAAGACCATTGATGAAATGTTTGGAAGATTTCAAACAATTCTAAATGGACTTCAAAGTCTTGGTGTTGAATTCTCTAAGGCTCAGAACAATCTCAAGATCTTGGACAGTCTTCCCAAAGTGTGGGAACCCAAAGCTACAACCATAGCTAAAGCAAGGGATATGAAGACTCTAACTCTAGATGAGTTATTGGGAGCCCTAAGAGTACATGAAGTACATCTATTCAAAAGAGACAAAGTCAAAAATAATGACTATGTTGCTCTAAAGATTGGAGAAACAAGTAAAAGAGCAAACGAAAAAATTGAAACAAAATGAAGAAACAAAGCGCTAAAGGTTTAATTTGAGGAATCCGAGAGCTCAGACCAAAGCTCTAGCTGCTCAACAGACAATGAGATCCCCCTTATCACCAGAAAGTTCAAGAAGATGCTTAAAAAAAAGGACAGATTCAAGCAATTTTCCAAAAGAAAGACACTAGATACAGAAAGTATCCTCAAGAAGAGAACAATGAGATCATCTGTTATGAGTGCAAAAAGCTTGGACATATTAAGGCTGAATGCCCCAAAATAAAGAAAGGATGGAGTTCAAAGAAAAGTTACAAGAAGAAAAATCTTTTAACCACCTGGGAAGATCTGGACAGCAGCAGTAGCAATTTAGATGATGAAAAGGCCAATATTTGTCTCATGGCAGACGCAGAAAAAGTAACGTCTAAGGTAAATTATGAATATAATAACTTTCTGCATGAGTCTGATGATAGTGAATCTGAATCTGATGACAAAGATATGTCATATGACACTCTTCTTACTAACTCACATAAGATTGCTCTTGAGTACAAAAATTATCAAGAAAAATATCAAGAAGCTCTTTTAGAAAATAGGGTACTCAAGAGAGATCTGACAAGAATGCAAAAGAGTCTAGCCTCAGATCTTGAAAAGGCAATGCTTCTTTCTGAAGTTGACAAATTAAAGAAAGAGGTCATCAGTTTGAAACATGATCTAACCAAATTTGTAGATGGATCTTCAAAACTTCAAATGATTTTAAAACATAGAAGATCTCTATCTGACAAATCTGGGATTGGATTTGTAGAAGACAAAAGTGCTAAAACAACGTCTTCTAAATCTTATTCAACTTTATGTAACTTTTGTGGAAATTTTGGACATTCATTCCAAAGATGTCAACACAAAAGGAAACAGAGGTCAAATAAGACCTTTAGGACTAACATAAAAGGACCCAAAAGTATTTGGGTACCAAAATCTCAAATAATTCCTATTGCATATATCCTTAATAAGAAAAAAGAGGGATTCATTCTGGTACCTAAACAGTGGATGCTTACGTCACATGACGGGAGAAAGGTTTATGTTCCTAGACCTCCAATCACATGAAGGAACAATCTTTTTTGGTGGAAATGGAAAAGAAAAAATCATTGGTATAGGTAAAGTTGATAAGCCACCTCTTCTATCTATAGATAATGTCTTGTGTGTTGAAAGATTAAAATACAATCTACTTAGCATCAGTCAATTTTGTAATAGTGGATTTATTGTATCCTTCAATAAAGAATCATGCATAGTCAAAAGAAATGATGAATCTATTCTTTTTACTACCAAAAGACATAATAATCTGCACAAGATTGAGTTTAAAGATCTGAACAAACAAAATGTTACTTGCTTAATGACCAAAGGAGATGAAAAATGGATTTGTCACAAAAAGCTCGAGCATATTAATTTGAAACATATTTCGAAGTTATATAAAAAGAGTTTAGTAAAAGGATTGCTTGAGATTTCTTGGAAAACTCATCTTCTTTGTGAAGCATGTCAGAAAGGGAAACAAATCAAAACCTCTTTTAAATTAAAAGATGTTGTTTCCACTTCCAAACCATTAGAATTACTGCATATGGATCTGTTTGGGCCTACAAAAACTCTTAGTCTTGGTGGGAAAAAGTATGATTTTGTCATTATTGATGACTATTCTAGATATACATGGGTTTATTTCCTAGCTCACAAACATGAGTCTTTTAATGTGTTTGAAATATTCTATAAGAGAGTTCAAAATGAAAAAGGTTTTCTTATTAGTGCAATTAGAAGTGACCATGGAACTAAATTTGAAAATACCGAGTTCAAATCCTTTATGAAAAGAATAGAATTTTCCACAACTTCTCCTCATCGAGAACACCTCAACAAATGGGGTAGTTGAAAGGAAAAATAGAACTCTACAAGAGATGGCAAGAACCATGCTCTGTGAAAATTCAGTCCCTAAGTACTTCTGGGCAGAAGTTGTAAACACAGCATGTTATGTACAAAACAGAATATTAATCAGACCATTAATTAAAAAGACTCCTTATGAATTGTGGAAAGGTAGAAAACCCAACATTTCATACTTTCATCCCTTTGGATGTGAATGTTATATTCTCAACACTAGAGATCAATTAGGAAAATTTTACTTTAAAGTTGATAAAAGTGTTTTTCTTGGATATTCCGACACATCAAAAGCTTTTAGAGTATTCAACTCTAGGACTTCTATTGTAGAAGAATCTATCCATGTTAAATTTAATGATACACTAACTCCTAATAAGAGAATATTAGATTTGGAAGAAGATTTTGCATATTTACAGATAAAACTGTCTGATCAAATAAGAACAGACAAAGCAAAAGAATTAGAAAAAACTCCTCAACAACAACAAATAGACAATCAGACGAAAGGATCTCACAAGGACTGGAAGTTCATTACCTACCATCCTCAAAGTCAAATTATTAGAGAACGAACAGAAGGAGTTAAAACAAGGTCATCACTAAAGAATCAAGCGTCTTGTGCCTTACTCTCAGAAATTGAACCTAAAATGATAGAAGAAGCACTAACAGACAATGACTGGATAATAGCAATGCAAGAGGAATTACATCAATTCACAAGAAATGATGTTTGGATTCTAGTTCCCAAACGAAAACATAAGAGCATCATTGGAACTAGATGGGTATTCTGCAACAAGCTAGATGAAAATGGTAAAGTGATCAGAAATAAAGCAAGGTTAGTGGCTCAAGGTTACAATCAACAAGAAGGTATTGATTTCACTGAATCCTTTGCTCCTGTTGCTAGATTAGAAGCTATTAGAATTATGCTTGCCTTTGCCGCTCATAAAAACATTAAGCTTTTTCAAATTGATGTGAAAAGTGTTTTTTTAAACGATTTTATTGAGGAAGAAGTCTATGTTAGACAACCTCCTGGCTTTGAGGATTCAAACTTCATAGATATGTCTTTAAACTTAAAAATGCTCTATATGGTCTTAAGTAAGCCCCTTGTACTTGGTATGACAGATTGAGCAGTTTTCTTATTGAAAATGGGTTTATGAGAGGCAAAGTAGATACAACTCTCTTTAGAAAGGAATCCAATAGAAATTTCATTATAGTTCAAATTTATGTAGACGATATAATCTTTGGAACTACTAATGAAACTCTATGTAAGGATTTCTCAGACTTGATGTAGAGTGAATTTGAGATGAGCATGATGGGAGAATTAAAATTCTTCCTTGGCCTACAAGTTAAACAAGAAGAGAAGGGTATATACATTCATTAGCAAAAATACACAAAGGAATTGATTAAAAAATATAAGATGAATGAGTCAAAACCTATGAGCACACCAATTCATTCGTCTGTTGGTTTAACAAAGGACAAACCAAGTAAACTTGTAGACCAGACTATCTATAGAGGTATGATTGGCTCACTTCTCTACTTAACTGCTAGTAGACCAAATATCATGCATAACATCTATTTATGTGCCAGATTTCAATCTGACCCTAGAGAGTCTCATTTAAAAGCTGTCAAGAGGATGTTTAGATATCTTGTTTGTATACTTAACCTTAGTTTATTCTATGAGAAAAACAAAGATTTTAGGTTAGTAAGATATTGTGATGCAGACTATGTTGGTGATAGACTTAAACGAAAAAGCACAAGTGGTGGATGTCACTTCATCGAACCATGTCTTATATTCTGGACCTGCAAGAAGTAGAACTCAATCACATTATCCACTGCTGAAGCAGAATATGTATCTGCTGCAAACTGCTGCTCACAACTCCTATGGGTAGAGTACTAATTTGAAGATTACTCTAGCTCGAGCATAACATTCCTGTGTTATGTGATAATACTACTGCAATCAATTTATCTAAAAACCCCATTCAACATTCTAAAGCTAAGCATATAGAGAAAAGACATCATTTTATTCAAGACTATGTTCAAAAAGGTGTTTTTGAAATTAAGTTCATCGATATAGACCATCAATGAGCTGACATCTTTACAAAACTCTACATGTAGAACGTTTTAACTTCATCTTAGAAAATTTGCACATGAAAGTTTTGCAAGAATAAATCGTCTTATATGCATAATCTCTTTTGATCTTTACGATTCATCTTACTCTATTTCGTCTCATCTTATTTCGTCTTACTAACACGATGGTTTTTGAATATGAAAAGTTTTTAAGTTCATTAGTCTGATATTCCCTCTAATGATTACTCTCAATAACCACCCAAGAAGCATGCGCCGTATCCTCTGCCACATCAAGTCACCATAAATGCACATCTCTTTAGTACTTTCAAAACCTTTCTTTTTATTCAAACTAACCGCTCTTTCTTTCTCTTTACGCACTTTGAAAACCTCTCAAACTCTCTAAATTGAAACCCTATCCCTTACCTTTTCTCTTAAATCTCTTTCTCTCAAACTTGCACTTATGGCCGCCCAAAAACAACTTGTGCCCATGGAAAGATATCTAGAAAGTTATTTCGTCGCCGGAAAATGGGTCGACTTACAAAAGCTTGAGGACGAAGGATTCCCTCTACAAATGTATATCAAGAACGTCGAATGGGAAGCTTTTGTGTAGAAGAAAACTTCCTGGTACCATGCACTGTACGCTACTTCTGGGCCGTTGCATCTGAAGTCAATGGAACTATCACTGGAACCGTCGAATATAAAGCCATCATCATCTCTATCGACGCCATTGCAGCAGCGTCTGGCTGTAAAAAGGAGGGTGACCTCTTTACTGAAGACTGGGAAAAGGTTATAACCCCAAAAACTGTTGATAGGGCATTATATGGAAAGCCCAGGCCTTAAACAGAAAACAAGGATGTTCTAAGGAAGTTTCTATACGCTTCAAACATGAAGCCTATATGCCGATTGCTTCATAACATCCTGCTACACATTATTCTGTCCAGAAAAGGCTTAAAGGATAATGTAACCTCCAAGGACAGATTCTGTATCTACAAGATGATGACTGGTCAGAAGGTCAATCTGCTTGCATTAATCTTGGACAACTGGAGATCTTGTCTTTCCAAATCAAAGGAAGGTGCCCAAAGCAAGCAAAAGCATCCTATTCCCTACGCCATGCTCTTCACAGAAATCATCCGTCTGGCAGGAATAAAAGAATCTAGGTTGGAGAAAATGAAACAAGGTTCTGAGATCGATGTATCCATCATCCGGAGGATAAGGATTACACATCTCTTCTCTGGATATGTTGCAAGACATCTAGAGTTGGCATTGATCAAGGAAGAACCACCAGAAGAAGTTGTCGGAACTGCATTCAAAGTGGGATTGTCTGCTGAACCCTCTATTGGTACTGCATCTATTCAACTTCCACCACAAACGAAACCCCAATCTTCTCAACCACAACCCAAATAGACCAAACCACAAAAACCTAAGCTACCTATCAAAAGACCTTCACAACCAGACCCTCAACCACAATAGACCAAACCCCAAAACCCATCGTCTCCACCTCACAAGAAACAAAAACCCTTAACCATTCATCTGAGATCCAAACCAACTCCCCATCCTGACTCAAACAATGACCTTCCCATTAACACCCTTTTTCCTACTCCAAGCACAACCATTCCTGCCCCTCCATCAAAACTACCACCTCCACCACCTACATCTTCTAAACCCACTCCATCTGCCCAACCTTCTAAAAAGTCCTCAATATCCAAAAACATTCTAGTACCAAAAACACTGACTCAAGAAGAAAAGCAGTTTTGGAGAGCTCGAGCTGAATCAAAATCGACTGAAAAGAAGAAGAAAGAAGAAGCAGAAAAGCTAGCTGAGGTTGAGCAAGAACAGATTGAGGAAGTAGTGCTTCAATCTGTGATTGAGCACTCGCTACAAACAGCCCCTACAGAGCCTGAAGCGTAAGAGCTGTTGACTTAAGAGGACATAGCTGTTACCTCAAAAGTAGATTACCTATATCTCTCTTCTGGGAAGTTCCACAATCTATTTCTATCTCTCAAGTCTTCAACCGTCTTTTTGTAGACTTAACAGCTACATCCAGCTTTGATTAGCCTGCAAGGGCTGTTTCACTCTCTGTTTCCTTCACGGAATGTGAAGCATAAGGAACTTCGTCTGGAGAAGCTGCACCTATGATAGACGAAACAGCACCAGAAGATTATCTCTCTGAAACGCCTGCATCTGAACATCTCCAAAGGTGGACGATGATTTATTTTGAGCAACCTGAGTCATGTCACACTAGCACAACAAAAGAATATCATTTACCAGAGCCCTTTGACTTGGGAGTTCTCCAAGCCCTCATTAACTATGAATTGGGGGAAGTTAATAATCCAAGAATGTGGACGACTCTCATCAATGAAGAATGGCCATTTTTGGTCCGCCATGGGTATGTTGAGAAATTTCTTGATATTCCAGAAAAAGCTACCCCCGCACTATCTTATGAACCGCACATCACCCCCTACGTTTGGGAGGAAGGATACATCACTCGGTCAGACACTTCAATCTTTGTCTATCCACCATCAACAAGAACCAAATTTCTAGTTGGATATGAAGTTTGGAGACAGTGTGGGACCTTATGTCACACTTCTCCTTTCATGCTAAAATGCAACTACTCCGAATATCTGATCATGTGCAGAACGTATCATTATAAGCCCAAAATCATGTATTTGTTTTGTCATGGGATGATCAAGACTTACTCCCTCACCATTCGTCCAGAAGATAGTCCAAACTTTGAAAAATGGCGGATTGACGATGATGATTGGGAATTAGGAAGAGTGATGACCAATTTCCTGCGGGAGAAGATGCAAATTTCTTTATAGCATGCTATCTGTGAGCGAAGGTGTCCAGACCTTGAACTAGGCTCGCCTAGATTCATGGCTACTCGGATGTGGCTCCTCATGAAGCCATGGACTACCTTTCGCATCAGCTGTTAGAAGAACTATCTATGCCAAAATCTATTTATGGGGAAAGGAAAAGAATCGAAATTCAAACGAAACCCCCAAAGGCACGTGATGATCAGACAAGAGCATTATCGTCTGCACAGCTGGCCAAATTAAAAGGCAAAACAACTCTCCGAAGCACAGACCACAAAAGGTTGCAAGACCATGTAGAAGCACTCAAACACTTCTAGAGTCTATCTGCTGATGAGAAGAGTCTGCTAAGCCATGAAGTTGCACTTCGTCCAATGGGTCACTGGACGCAAGTATCTCTGTCTCCCTCAAGCTATACATCCAATCCTCAAAATCAACCATCCATAAACCTACCCCAAACTTATATCTTCTTCTTCTCTGAAACATTTGAAATATCTCTACACTGTGGTCACTTTTG
Organism: Spatholobus suberectus; assembly: GCA_004329165.1. Taxonomy (NCBI): domain Eukaryota; kingdom Viridiplantae; phylum Streptophyta; class Magnoliopsida; order Fabales; family Fabaceae; genus Spatholobus; species Spatholobus suberectus. The sequence continues at coordinate 14,927 of QUWT01000332.1, read as the reverse complement.
GTTCTATGGTCCTCCTGTGCCATATGTTTTCAATCTATGTTTTGTAGAGGAACCTAGTGATGAAGCTATAACCAGTTCTGCACCTGCACCTTCAGACAACAGACAAGCTTTAAATGAATTGAAGCAGACTGTGCAACGTCTTGAAGCTGATCTTAGGAAAGAACGCAGGAAACACAAATGAGCAGAAGTTCTGTTAGGCAAGCTGGCAAAGCGCTTCAAAAGTGACCTCGGCTCATCATCTACACCTTCAGGCTCTGAGTCCTCTGATTGATGAAGCCAAAAGGGGGAGAAAAATAGAAGACAAAGGGAAGTATAACGATATCAATCTTAGGGGGAGTATATTTCTTTTTATATATACAAGCATGAATTACGTTGAATGATATCGTCTGGTTTTCTTTTAGTAACTTCACTATATGTATTGCATCTGCTTAATTGAAGTACACCTGTATAAAATACGTGTTTGTTAACAACTCATTCACCAAAAAGAACTTTCATAAAAAAAAAGGGAAAAAATGTTTTACAAGAACTATAATTGTTTGTCATCATCAAAAAGGGAGAGATTGTTAAGACAAAGGACGAATTTGTAGCCCTTAAATATTTTGATAATAACAAATAGTTAAAATTATATCTCTCGCTCACATTATCGTCTGATCTCTCACTCACATTATCGTCTGATCTCTAGTATGCATTATATCGTCTAACGTTTTTCATATTGAATATCGTTTTATCTTTAATTGTATAAAATTCATAACTAACAAAGTTTACAGACGATGACAACGTTCTAAAATGATATGCATATCAATCAGAACATAAGCTATCTCAAAATGCATAAAGCCTATAACCTACTCTCGAGGAAAGTTAGCGAAAAAAAAGGAATATGAGTGCGAATATCAGAATGGGAAAGCGAACATGGCAACTGCTAAAAGATTAAGTACAAGAATAGAAAAGATAAGCAGACTGCTTTATCTTATCATGTGAAAAAGTTGGTAAAAAGCATTAAATGCTGCATTTAATACTCCAATAACTCTCTTCATCAGATGAAGGTCGTCTCCTACAAAATACTCAACGGATACTTTTGGAGAAGCTTATAAATAGAAGAAGAGACCTCCTTCGAGCGTTGGTTGAAATTACAAGTGTTGTCGATATAATTGCTACTGAATCTGAAAATTCATAACTGCTTTGAGAAAAGAAAAAGTCTTTGTAAACTTAGTTTGAAAATCTGTTTTGTATTTCAATATTTATATTAGTTTGAAAATCTGTTTTGTACTTCAATATTTATATTCGTTTGATAGGACGTTAAACTCACTGAGGTAAACTCACACAAACCTCCTTCTTTACGCGATTGGTTGAAGCCTGAAAAGGCTTTGTTTCAAAGAATACGTGGGTGTTTGCTTAGAGAGGCAAGTGAAAGACTACTTGGGTTGAGCCTGGAGAGGCTTATGGAAAGAATACTTGTAACTTGAAAGGCTAGTGGAACTTGGTTGTTGCCAAGAACTGGACGTAGTCTTTGGGATGAGACGAACTAGTATAAAATCTGTGTGCCTTTCAGTTTTGATCTTTTAGCTTTCGTTTGTCTGTTAAAACGTTTTGAAAATCTTTCTGATCTTATTTCAATCTTTACGTTGCTTAGTAAAAGAATTGCAAAATTGGCTTTAACACAATTCAACCCCCCTTTCTTGTGTTTATTTTGTGTTCTACATAGGTTTTAAGTTACTTATATTTTGTAGAATTAACAAGCAAGCAAATATCAAGATCTTATCTTGAGTAATGATTAAGACTAAATTTGACTAAAATATTAATTGTAGTATAAGCATAGATATGGAAATATCTCAGAAAATGAACCTCTAAGAATCAAAGGTTATTCTGCAAAATTTCTTAAGGATATTATGATGAGATCGTCAAAGTAAGGACGAGCTGAGAACTAGATATAAGATCATAAAGATAGACTTATGGTCAAATGATAGAGAAGTTACAGTCTGGTACATTGCAAAATGAAGGCAGGGACCAGTGATAAGGTCTAGAGGATATGGTATCAAATTTTGAAAGTCCTAATGGTCGGGGTAGCGCCCTAGAACCTAGATGATCACGTAACCGACTTGATAACCTTGACACCTATTCAGCATTACCAAGATTGGTATAGTCTATACTCCCAAAAATAGAGTTGTGAGAGCTCAAGAGCTGTGAGAGCTCAATGGTTAAAATTGATGATGAAGATTTTGTACCACGATGACTAGAGGTATATGAACTTTAAATCACTTTCTAGTGATAATAGCTCATCAATAGGGATATGGATCCATATGCATTGTCAAGTATTGGGTAGATTAGTATAACTTAGAATGAATTTTAGGGTCCTCTTTAATTTAAGTCAGTTGTTTTTTATCTTGCATGATTGTGTCCCTTTGTGAAAATGGTTTATAAAGAGAAATAAGTCACCTCACTCCTCTCTTTATTTCTTTACTTTTATGTGATGACAATATACAAAGATAACCTTTTTCCCATTGATGGGTGACTTCATCTGGAGTATAGTTCTATTGGGCTCTAGAAGCATAATGCCTAGACTGGTGAGGATACCTACTAGGGACATGTTACTATTAGTTTTTACTTTGTTTAACATGATATCCTAATGCTTGTTCCTTTCATCACTCTACCTTTGATGATTACGGCTACACCTCCACTTGATTATGTTAAAGCCCCTGCACCACATCCACCACCACCTATAGGTGGCGTGTACATGATGGACTTTTAGTACGCACCAGTGATTCACTTTTACGACCTTCCACCTTCTTTGATTATGCCTTTCAGACATAGTAGAGACCTTGTGGATCTCTTGTGCCTTCTGTTATTTATCAATCAGGGATAGGAAATGGTTGGTATAGTTTGTCCTCCTCTCCTTCTACTGTGTTGGGATACCCAGGTATAGGCTATCTACAACCCAACGGTTTCATTGATCTCGACCCCAATAGCGGTAACAATAGTAGGGAGGGAGAAGGGCTTTCTGAGGGCACCATTTGAGTAGGAGGATTTATCTTTTTTTTAGCCCATAAGACTTTCGGGATGGGTGTAGCACATATTGTTTTGACTTAGGCCCCTTTTTGTGATGTATATATGATAGGGTAGTCAGCCTGATGATCTTTTCATGTATTTTTCATGTCCTTGGCTTATTGTTGTAATATCTATTTCTTGGTAATTTGTGAATAAGTGTTTTAATAATTTAAAAGAGAAAATAAAATTTAATTTTCCTTGAAAATAATTAATTAAGATTTATGTTTGGTGTCTGTGTAAGTTTTTGCAGAAGAATTCTGCGAGAATTTGATATGTACTCCTATCAAATAATTGAGGATATATTTATAGAGATTTGATGGACAATGCAGGGTTATGAAAATTAATTATAATTAATTAAATTTAATTATGATTGAATTCTAGTCAAGTTGGTACTTTTCCTTACTTTCAAGCCAATCCTATTCCTAAAAATCTATCTATTTGAAAACCTATCTAGAATCTTGTCAGATAAAGTAAATTTAACTGCCTGACTTGGGCAGAGCTAGTTCAACCCTATCCAGATAAATTTTAAAGAGTTATAAACTCATTTAAATTCTAATATCAATTAAATTGTTTTAATTGATTTAAGTCCTAGAAGCCTTAAACCTAATATCATAAATTCTGGTATTTGACCGCATTTTTATTATCAGTGTGAGAGATTTAAAATTTCTACTTTCTAAAACTAAAGCCTACACGTTCGTAGCCCAACCCAACTAAGATAACCAATAGTTTCCTAGACAAACTAGATTAGTTGCAAACTAACTAGATGTTTTTCCCAAATTCCTACACAAGGTCCTATCAAGTGTACTTAAGTGTACCAAAAAGCACCAAACCACCCATGGTTTGGCAAGGTAGCCATCCACTTCTCCTTGGTAGAGAAGTTGGATTTTTGTTTTCCATTAAATATAAGTTTTGATCCATTTTGTAAGTTACCTTTCTACCTTTCACTTAAGTGGTTCTATAAGTAGGCTTGGCAACGAGGTGAGGCGGGGGCGGGTTTTGCCATCCCCGCCCTCGCCCTCGCCCCCGACTCCCTAAATCATCCTCACCCCCGATCCCCGCCGGGGCTAGAAAATAGGTACCCATCCCCACCCCATTGGGGATCGGGTTTCCCTGCCCCGCCTCCAGTATTTTTTGTCATATTTTTTTGTCTTTGTGGGTTAAAAAACATGAATAACATGATGCTAATAGATAAATATTTAGTATGTAAATGTTGTGATTCTTACAAAAATCATTTCTCGTTACCCTACCTATATCGTAAAATTTAAAATAAAAGAAGTAATAAATTAAGACAAATGATACTAATTTCATATTTTATACTCAAATGATTTGTAAAATTTAAATAAGATTTTGAAAACATATTCCACAAGAATTACACATACAAATAATTAAGAAAACAAAACATGAAGCACTTTATATAATAAAAAGAAACCAATGTTCCAATTCATGCAGTCTATTATTTAGGAATGTTTTTTTATATATATAAGGCTAATTTTGTACTTTTATTAATACAGGGCAGGTTCGAGGGCGGGTATTAGCATCCCCATCCCCGACTTTGGCATTCAGGGAAAACTCGCCCCTACCCCCAATTCCGGTCAAAGCAAGTTTTCCCTATGAAAGTTGGGGCGAGGTCAGGCAGGTACCCACAAGTCCAGGTTTATTTGCCATCCCTAAGTAATACAAGCTAGCACCCTTCTTCCTTATTTTCTCCTAAAATCGTGAGCTATAGAAGAAAGCCTGCTGCTTGTTTTGAAATTTAAGTGTTGAAGGAGAGTGTTGGAAGCTTGAGTGTTTAAGAAAGTTGGTGCTAGGTAAAGTTCCATCATTTTCATCTTCTTCTATCTTCATCTGTCTATTTTTATCAAGACCTAAGTGGTCTAAACCCTTCTCTTTACCTTTTTAGTTCTAAACTTTATTCTTTTCTTGTGGTCATGTCATATATTAACCATTCATGATGTTCATTAATGGTTCACCTTGCCAAATTTGAAGGAGATACTCACCTTTTTGCAAAATCCTCTTCCAAAGTTTGAAGGATCTTGTTAAAAGGTAAGGAAAGCTAACATTTTTCTTTGTGTTTGGACTGTGATTATTCTATTCTTGATGTGTTTGTTGCTTATAAATGTTGTTGGTATTTGTAAACTTGATGAAAGAAACCATTTTCATGCATGTGTGTAAAGTGTTCCTAATGCTGCTTTCGTTTTCTGCTTAAGCATCATTAATTGTTTTTGCTATATCTGGAGCTATGGTTAATATTTTTGACTGCTTGTTATTTTGTTGTAAACTAGACAAACTTTTATTCAAAATAGACTCAAGAGACAAGTTAAGGAACAAAAAAGTTAAGCCTTTTGAAAATTGTGCATTTTTTCTAAAAAAGTTGGTCTAACAGCGTGTAGTAAATGCGATTTTAGAAGATTCTGTTGTGTACTTGTGGAGGCTCTTGGAATGACCAAAAACTATACACAATAAATTTCCATGCATATAAGATTTGCCCATATTTAGTACGGTTTTCTATTTTTAATAATTTTTAGAAACTAAAGGCTGTGCTTATTTGTTAACTAAAAGTGTTTTTGAGAATTGTGAACTTTCAAAAATCATATAAAATCATGTAGATCTTTGTTTTTGATGTTCTTGGTCATTTTAAAAAGGTTTTTAAGTGTGCTTTTAGAAAATAAATGGTTTGGATTCTGTAAAATTTTGATTGGGTATGAAAAATAACAAAATTGGTTCACTGGTCTTCTAGCAGGTCATCCTGACCTTACTGTCTTATTATTCTTGTAGATCTTTGCTTAAGGTGATCTTCAATGTTTTAAAAAATAGACAAAATTTCCTTTTCAACCATATATGAATCATGTTAAGAAAAAATCGTTTACTGGTTTAAAATGATTTTTAAAACAGAGGCTAGAAACTAACAACTACTGGAGTTTGTTTCAATAAAAAAAATTATAACCTTTTGTATAGCTTTATAAAAGCACTATATTTTACACACTAAATTGTGAATCTTTTAAATAAAAGATTAAATATGATTTTCAACAAAATATATTATTTTCTGTTTTATGTATTTTAAAATGTATTTTTAGTGATTTAATTAAAAAGGAATTAATGGCAAGGCTCATAAAACTATGTTTTATGAAAATCTAAGACCTAAGCTTTAACTTGATGATTTCATAAATTTATTTTCTTATTTAATCTCAACATTTTAAATATAGAAATTATAATAATATATAAGACCCAATAAAAGTTGGATTAAAAGAGTTTCTTTGTGAAAGTTGGAAAAAGCATAACTTGGTGAATAATTGTGACTTGATGACGTGTTGATATGTTGTAAAACTGTTGATAAAGGCTTATTCGGGTGTGAACGATAAGCAATTATTGATATATGTTGCCATCAATGTCTGTTTATAATGAGTTGTTTGTCATGCACACATGCATTGTTGTTGTGAGCATGTGGTACCGAAGGTGTCAGTATTCACGGGAATAGTTGATGTAAGCCAGGTGTGAAAGCTTGAGAACTACGGATGACACGATTCCATTAGAGACTAGGGTCTTGCAAACCCTGGGTTGTGGTGGCGGTTCCCCCATACGGAAATCCTAACAAGTGCGCTGGTTCCCATGATCAGTAACTGGTATTCCTTAAATGATTTTGGCATGTGCCTCTTTGAGCACCTTGGTGAGGGAATCTATGTTGATTATACCATGATTAAGGAATATCTCGGTTAGTCGCTTAATTTTAGATTTCCATGGAGAGTGTAGGTTCATGGTTTGCATTTGCACACTTGGTCATGCTCCAATTAAGAATAATGAAATGAAAACTCTATGTATGTTTATATATCATGTTGAATGTATGCTTTACCATATGCTTAGTATGATGTTGTTTTGAATGTTATGTTTGTTCTTTTGGGTAGCTTATCCTTGCTTGTGTGTTTTGTTTGTATGTGACTATGATGATCATGATTGTCTTTGATAGCGGGAGTAGATGGCGTTTTCCCCATCAGAGTGATGTTTTAGTGTGGAGCTGATACTGACCATCCATGATGGGTGAGATGGTTGGATGATAAATGCTGACGCCCATCAAGCGCGTTTGATGGTCTGCTTCTCACCTACTACACACCGCATGATGCCTTGATTTCTCACCTACTACACACTACATGATGCCTTGATGGTTTGCTTCTCACCTACTACACATCGCATGCTTCTCACCTGTTGTCCCTGCACGTGTACCTACTCCTTGTCGAGTGGATAATGTTCACGAGTACCAGAGGCTCTTCAGTACGCATGCTTTTTGTGGACATGGACATGGACAAGGTTCGGGCCATGTTTCTTTCATGGGAGATGATGATAACGCACCCTCTACCTCTCTTCATTGTCTCTAAGAGATAATGTAATCTGTGTTAATCTTTTGAGTAGAGGTGGTCAGTTATAGGAAGTGAGTTATGTGTCCCCTCCCTCTTTTATGTTATATTTTGGGTTCATTGTCACACACCTCTCCCATTATCCTTAAAGCTTTCACACCCGGCTTGCACTACATTCCCATGAATACTGACACCTTCGGTATTACGTGCTCATAACAACAATGCATGCGTGTATGACAAACAACTCATCATAAACAGACATTGATGGCAATATATATTAACAAGTGCTTATCGTTCACACCCGGATAAGCTTTTATCAACAGTTTAACATCATAACAACATGCCATTAAGTCACAATTATTCACCAAGTCATGCCTTTTGCAACTCTCACCAAGAAACTCTTTTAATCCAACTTTTATCAAGTCTTATATATTAATATTAATTACGTATTTAGAATATTAAAATATTAAAATTAAATAAGAAAATAATTTTATGAAATCATCTAGTTAAAACTTAAGTCTTAGATTTTCATAAAATATAGTTTTATGAGTCTTTCTATTAATCCTTTTATAATTAAATCACCAAAAACATATCTTAAAATATGTAAAATAGAAAAGAATATAATTTATTGAAATTCATATTTAACTTTTATTTTAAAAGATCCACAATTAAGTTTTAAGTACAAAATATAGTACTTTTATAAAGTTATACAAAACGTTATAAACTTATTACTAGAACATACTTTAGCAGCTGCCAGTTTCAAGCCTCTGTTTTAAAAATCATTTTGAACTAGTAAACGATTTTTTCTTAACATGATTCATACATGGTTGATAAGGAAATTTTGTCTACTTTCTAAAACATTAAAGATCACCTCAAGAAAACATCAACAAAAAAGATAAAAAAAAAATAAGACAGTAAGGTTAAGATGACTTACTAAAGGACCAACAAACATGTTTTACTATTTTTCATATAAAAAAAAAATTACAGAGTCCAAACTATTTATTTTCTAACAGTAAACTTAAAAATATTTTCAAAATGACCAAGAACATTTAAAACAAAGGTCTACACGATTTTAGGTAATTTTTGAAAGTTTACAGTTTTCAAAACCACTTTCATTAAAAAAACAAGTACAACCTTTAGTTTTTAAAAACCATTAAAATAGAAAAACGTGTCAAATATAAGCAAACCATATATGCTTAGAAATATTTTTGAGTCTACTTTTTGGTCATTCCAAGAGTTTTCACAAGTACACAACCGAAACTTCCAAATCTCATTTTTCTACACACGGCCAGACCAGCGTTTTCAGAAAACATGCACAACTTTCAAAAGGCTTAACTTTTTGTTTCTTAACCTTTTAAAGTGTTTTTTGATTCAATTTTGGAAAAAAATGTATCTAGTTCACAAAAACAACAAGCATTCAAAAATATTAACCACAGCTCTAGATATATCAAAAATAGTGAACCATGCTCAAGCAGAAAAACTAAACAACATCAGGAACATATTACACACATGCATGAAAATGGTTTATTTCATCAAGTTTACCACTTTTAAAAATGCCAACAGTATTTTAAGCAATAAACTACACCAAAAACAGAATAACCACAGTCCAAGCACAAGGAAAAAAGGTTAGCTTTTCTTAGCTTTTGATAAGATCCTACAAACTTAGAAGAGGGTTTTTGGAAAAAAAGAGTATCACCTTCAATCTTTGGCAAGGTGAACCGTCAACCAATACCATGAATGGTTGATATATGACATGAACACAAGAAAAGAATAAAGTTTAGAACTAAATAGGTAAAGAGAAAGGTTTATACCACTTAGGTCTTTATAGAAAAGGAAAGATGAAAACAGAAAAAGATGAAAAGAATGGGGCTTTACCTAGCACCAACTTAGAAAAAATCAGAACAAGGGGGCTTTCTCTCAATAGCTCACGATTTTAAAGAAGGGAAAAGTGAAAAGAGTTTTACTTGGTGCTATTTATAAGACAACTCAAGTAGGGGTATTTTGGTAACTCACAAAATGGAATACAAGACTTAAATAAATTTGAAAACAAAATCCACCTTCTCCACCAAAGGAGAGTGGACGTCCAAGATGGGAAAACAAGGGGTGGGTTAGTGGTTTTGGTACGCTTAAGTACACCTTGATAAAACTTTGTGTAGGAATTTGGGAAAACGTCTAGTTTGTTTGGAACTAATCCACTTTGTCTAGGAACTATTAGTTAGCTTAGTTGTGTTGGGCTTGGGGGACATGTGGATATAGGTTTAGATAGTAGAAATTTTAAATTTCTCACACTGATAGTGAAAATGTAGTCAAATACCGAAATTTGTGAAATTAGGGTTAGGGTTTCCTAACACTTAAATTAATTAAATCAATTTAACTGATATTAGAATCTAAATGAGTTTATGACTTTTAGAATTTCTCTGGATATAATTGAACTGCTTTGCCCAAGTCAGGCAGTAGAATTTATTTTATTTGACAGATTCTAGACAGGTTTTTCAACATACAAATTCATCAGGAAAAAGATTGACTTAAAAGTAAGGAAAACTACCATCTTGACTAGAATTCAATCATAATGAAATTTTATTAATTATAATTAAATTTCATGACCCTACATTGTCCATCAAAACTTTACGGATATACCTTCGCTTATTTGATACCAATATAGATCAAATTTTCGCAGAATTCTCCGTAGAAACTTACACAGACACCACACATAAGCCTTAATTAATTCTTTTCAAGGGAAATTTAATTTAATTTTCTCTTTTAAATTACTCAAACATTTATTCACAGATTAGCAAAAAACAAGCATTACACAAACCCATCCATAGAAACTTATGAATTAAGAAAATCAATGAAAAACCTCAAATTTCCAAGGTTAGGGTTCATAAAACCAACTTCTCCAACTTTATCAACATTAACATGAACAAAGGGGAAAAGAGAAGGGGAAAATGAGGGAAAGCACTCATTAAATGATCTTTAAAGTGTGTGGGTGTGTGGGTTTCTCTTCTTCCTCTTCTTTTTTCTTCTCCTCTTCTTTCCCTTTTTCTTCTCATTTCTTCTTTTCTTTTCTAAGTGTGTAGTGTGGGTTGAGTTTCATGACTCCTAATAGGCTCTAGGCCTTCCTTGGGCCTTATGGGCCTATTTCTTGTCTACCTTAACCTCAGCTCATTAGTTTCACTTATCACAGGGTAAAACCATACATTATGCAGAGTACTTATGAAAACAATATAAAAGATATTTATTTATTAAGTTTTATTGACATCATTGGTGGGCAACTCTAGGGATGTTACACAATATATTGTAGGTCGCCTAAATAACATGGTGAGATTTTATTGTAGGTGGGGAAAGGACTAGAGATTTAGGGCAACTTTTTTTTTGGAAGGTCGATAAATATATCCACAAATCTAACACCATTATTGTCCTAAATGAGGCATATAGGCACTCAATTGACAAATGATTAAAGATTTATGCTTTGTTTGGATGAGGAGTAAAATAGAGAGAAAAGAAATAGAAAGGAATGAAATAGGATTAATAGAAAAGAGAGGAGAAATAGAATGGAAAAGATATGTTGTTTGGATGGATAAAAGTAAGAAGAAAGGAAGGGAGAGAATTGTTCTTTACTTGTCTAGATGAATTGAAAAGAGAGTGAAAAGAAATAAATGAATTATATAATAAATATTTTTATAGTAATTAAAAATGCAATTTTTTAATATAATATTTCTTCTTAATATAAAATTATTCATTATTTTTTTTAAAAAAGTTATATTTAAAATAAATTCAAAAAATTAAACAAAAAAATAAAAAATGAGAAAGATCATTTTCCTTTCATTTCATTCCACTTTAGGGGGAAATAATTTTGGTAGGTCTCATGGAAATAACTTTCTTTCTTTTTTATTTCTTCTCTCAAACAAACATGAAAATCTAGTATTTCTTTCCTATCCTCGCTCATTCTTATTTCTTTTCACTCAATTTCTATCAAAACAAACATAAGGTTAGGGAAACTTTCTTTTTTTCTTTTTGGTACATGATTTAAGGATATTTTTAGATGAGCAATAAATATTACCTAAGGGTGTCTATATAGATTTTAAATATACTTTATACTTTCTTTTTTTAGTGTGGTTTCGTCCATTTTTTGGTCAGGACTTTTTATACTTTCTATTATATATATTATATGAGAAATAGGTTAAAACAATTTTATACAATTACAAACCACCATGTACGGTAAGTTTATTGAATTTTACAATAACTACCTTAAAAGTCATACCAACAATGATTTCTAGTTGGTTGATACTGTAAAAGTATTAAACTCATTATATATTACAATTATATTATTATTGTTATTATTATTTATTAAATTATTATATTATACACACACACACACACACACACACACACACATATATATATATATATATATTAAATATATATATATTATATGTTACACATTGTATTATATTATATTATATTATATATTTACATTTTATATGTTATATGTTAAATATATTATATATTATATGTTATAACATTTGAATAAAAAACTTAAAAAATAAAAATAAAAATAAACTTGAAACTTGCTAATAAGTCCCTACGACTTAAATGCAATATTATAAAATAGGTACATTATATGATGTGATAAGTGAAGACAAATGTCCACATATAATTGGATAATGTTAGAGAGAGCATTGAAACCTTTTAACTATAACATGCACAAAAAAATCCTATTAAATTTGAACAATCACTATGTAAGATAATCACAAACTTCCAATAACAATAGCATAATATAAATTTTCTATTTAGTATTAAATATTCTAAAATAGTTAATCAACTATATACAACTTATATGTTCGTACAATAGCATAATGCAAATTTTCTATTTATTATACAATATTATAAAACACTAATTAATAATATTTATTATTAAATATTATTAATACCTTAAGCTATCAAATAAAATAGAGTGAACTTCCAATTCTGTCCCTAAAGTGTGGTTTTCACTTATTTTGGGCAAATTATCTCGTTCCATCATGATTATAATTTCTTTCTAATTTTGAAAAAATTTCAAATGTGGTTATTTTTATTTTCATTATTTTTAAGTATTTCATCCAATATGAAAAGAAAGTAAACTTAAATAATTTCGATTTTTATCTTGAAAAAATAAAAATAAAAAATGTGAATCATTGTATTAGTTTTGATTTTTCTTTAAGAAAAGCTTAATAAAAAAAAGTTAAATTTCAAATAAAAATATTAATAATTGTGTTCTTGTTTAAAATGTGAGTTCGAACAATACAGGGTAAGAATTTTTTTTTTCCTTTTTATTTTATTTTACAAATATATATTTTAGTTGGTTGTGCTTAAGAATAATATGTTGCAAATATAGTAATTAACTACAATTTTTTTTGGGGTGTGAGAATGACAAGTATGATTGTTATAGTAACTGACCTTAATCATATCAGTATAAAATATTATAATATTTTATAATATTTTATACTAGATTTCAAATTTATTTATTATACTTTATAATTAGATATCAAAATATCCTGATTCTGTTCAGCTGTTAATGTGTCTCCTATTCCATCAATCCGAGCCACTCTTGGGATCATCTTATGCAGGTGAGTGATTCTATTTCTAGTCCTGGGTTGTTGTGGGAGATATGAATGAGATTCTTCTTTCTTCTGAAGTGATGGGTGGTAATTTTTCTCCTACTAGAGCCTCTATGTTGGCTAATGTTATGGATTATTGTAGCCTTATAGACATGGATACTATTAGTGATATCTTACTTGGAGGAGGAGTATCACTAACGGTCGTCATATTTGTAAGAAGTTGGACAAGTGCATGGCTAATCCAAATTGGCGTATTCTCTTTCCTCATGCTCTTGTTGAGCTTTTACCGCCAAATGATTAGGATCACAATCCCCTCTTCATCAGCTGTTGTAAGTCTCAAAGCCAGAAGCAAAAGCTTTTCATTTCCAAGCTGCCTGGATTTCCCATCCTAATTATGCCCCTTTGGTGTCTAATTCTTGGGGAATGCTATTTTCAAATTAGGAGTTATAAGGGATAAGTCCATCAAATTCAACAAAGAGACTTGTGGCAAAAATTTTCGTCGCAAGCGGCATTTGGAAGGTAGACTAAGAGGAGTCCATCAAATCTTAGATAGAAGATACTTTTGTGACCTTACTATGCTTAAGAAGGATCTTTCAGAAACAATATGCACTTGTCCTTGCCCAGGAGGAAATATTGTGGTTTCAGAAATCCGGAGAGAATTGGGTTGAGTTTGGGAATAAGAATACCAGATTTTTTTCGTACTCAAACTATTATTAGAAGGAGGAGGAATAAGATTACAGGCTTGATGATTAATGATGTGTGGCGTGATGAGGAGGATATGCTAGAAGAGAACCTCAGAATTTTTTTAAAAATCCTTTTCAAAATAGAATCCCTTACAATCCTGAGGGTTTGGATATCTCTTGTATTCTTACCATTGGGTAGCCTCTTTTAGTCTCTCATGCAACTATTTCTTTGGATGAATAACGAAAGTTATGTTTTCTGTGAGCCCTTATAAATCCCCCCCGGACGGGTTTCAACCGATTTTCTTCCAAACTTATTGGGAGACTGTGAGTAAAGATGTTTGGGAGTTGGTATCTCAGGCCTTTTCATCAGGAGCTAGTAAACCTTCCTTAGCCGAGACTCTCCTTGTTCCTATTCCTAAGGCGGGTAATCCCACAAATCTGAGAGATTTTTGACCCATCAGTCTTTGCAATGTCCTCCTCAAAGTTATTTTTCTAAGGTGGTTGTTTTTCGCATTAGACCTCATCTAAACTCCTTGATTGGACCTTTCCAAAGCAGTTTTATTCCTGGAAGAGGAGCTTGTGATAATGCCCTGATTGCCCAGGAGATTGTTCACAACATGCATACAAAGAAAGGTAAATCTAGATATCTTATGTTTAAAGTTGACTTTGAAAAACCTTACGATAGAGTTGACTGGGAATTCATACATCTTACTTTATCTGAATTTGGTTTCCCTTCTACTACTATCAGTTTGATTCTGAATACATTCCTGTACTTCCTCGTCTTTGGGACAGAACAATAAGATTCTTGAAAGTTTCCATCCGCATAGAGGTTTGCGTTTGCGTAAAGGCGATCTTATATGTCCTTATCTCTTTGTACTCTGTATGGAAAAGTTAGCTCTCTTTGTTAAGGAATAGGTGGAAAAGAATATATGGCATCCAGTGAGAATTTCTAATCATGGCCCTGCTGTATCTTATTTATTTTGGCAGATGACTGTTTATTATTTACTTCTACAAAGTCTTCCCATGTGTGGCTTGTTCAGAAGGTGCTAAATGCTTTTTATAAGGCTTCAAGTCTCAAGATTAATGTCCAAAAGTCTCGATTTCTAGCTTCCAGTAATGTCCCAAGACAAAAGATAGCCAAGTTTGCTAATATCTTGGGCTTCCAGCATACCCCAAAAATTGGCAACTATTTTGGTCTCCCTTTATTGACTAGGCGTGTGAAGAAGGCTAAGTTTTCCTTTCTTTTGGATCGAATTCAC
>QUWT01000331.1:0-129037 GCA_004329165.1 Spatholobus suberectus | reverse complement strand
GGTAACTATTTTTATAACAGATGTTGTGGAGGTCTAACACCTTGTCTATGCATAACCGACTCCCAAATCCTTATTTAGGTCAAGAACCTTTCTTTTGGGTTTTTTCATATGTTTTCCTTTAATAAACTATGGTGGCGACTCTTCTATTTTTAATATCATTTTCGCCGTCCCATCGTGACCTTGGTTGCGACAATACTTCAAGATGTTTTAATGATTACACTAATAACATAATGAAAGTATAACATCTACTTAAGTGTATGTTATTTTTACTTTATTTTAAAATGATTGAAACTATTTAAGATATAGTATAAGATTAATAATAGAATACACTATATGAAAAAAATAATGGAAACTAAAAATGTACTAAAATAATTGATTGATAAATAAAAAATTACTAGAGTTTAGAATTAATTAAAAAACTAAATTAAAATATCCAAAATATATTTTTATAAAAAAAAAAATTATATTATATAAAATATCATACAAACATGTCTATTTTTGTCATTTTATATTTATCAGCTACTTCCACATATAATTTTACCGAACACTTTTAATTTAATAAGTTAGTTTATAATAATTTCAGCTACCATCTAACTTTTCAGCTTCCAGCTAGTTTTTCAACTAGTTTTACCAACATAGCCGAAATCTTGTAGCTGGTAGCTAAAAGATGTTAAACTAGCTTCTTGAATTATAAGTGTTTGGTAAAATTATCTGTTAAAGTAGCTGATAAATGTAAAATGATAGAAATAGACATGTTTATACAATATTTTATATAAATTTTAATATTTTATTGATAAAATGTATTTGAGAGATTATAATTTTAGCTTATTAATTAATTTTAAACTCTTGTAATTTTTCATTTATAGATTAATTATTTTATTATAATTTTAGTTTCAATTATGATATTTTTTCATATTTGCATTCTACCTATTTTATTACATCTTAAAATATTCCAACTAAGTTTAAATAATAAATTAACATACACAGTAAGTCATATTTTTTTTGTTAATTGTGTAATAGTTAAAATATCTTAAAGTATAATGTTAAAATAATATAATAAATAATGCAAATATTGTAATGGTTAAAAAAACAATGTCAGAAGAGAAACAAAATAATAATAAATCTTACTTTATGTAAAAAAGGAAACAAGGAAATTAATAAATATTTTAGGATAAAAATGGAAAAAAATATAAAAAGCTAGAAGCTAGCGTTTTAAAACGCTACTGAAGTAGCGTTTGAAAAAAAACATACTCTACTAAAAAAACTTGTTTACCAAACATTATTAATAAAATCAAACAAGCTTTTCAGCTAGTAAAAAAGTTAGAAACTAGTTGAAATGGCTTGCCAAACATAGAATAAGAAAGTTAGTGAAACACTAAAATCAGGAAATCAATGAAAAATTAAAAAAAAAAAAAAAGATATCTTAGGTCAAGTTAGGATTCAAAGAGGGAATTGTATAAATAAGCTCTATGTCAATTGTAAAAAAAGCATCCCTTACTAATTTAATTAATTTTTTATAAAAACCGTTTGACCCAACACTTTTTACAAAAAATAAATAGCTAAGAAAAAGCTGATCAAAACACACTCATAATATGACATTTCGGTCACTCAGTAGTTCATCCTCTTTCTGTTTTTTTGCCTCGTATCTTCTTGCATGGGGTTGGTTTGAGGTAATTAATTAAGGGTAAAAGAATGTCTAATAAATATTGTGATATTTTGTGATTTAGAGCATTTGGGTAATGAAAAATGATATAATTTTTAAAATTTCAGTTTTAAAAATCCTTAAATAGCATGGGGAAGATCCTTAGTTTTGATGGGTTGTAGTATTTCTTGTATTCCGTTTAATATTAATTTTATTCTACCAAAAAATAGTACAAAATAATATTGTAAATAATATATTATCAACAAGTTATAAATGGTATGGGAGTTTAAATAAAGCGACTTTTGTTATGTCAAGAATTTTACACTTGTAAAAAACATAAAATCAAAAGGAATAACCTCAATGTTCTAAACACGTCACACTTAAGGAGTGTAAAATACTTGGACAATGATAAAATTTTGATAAATTAAGAAACTAGCCAAAAAAAAAAAAAAAAAGTTAGTGTAGGATGGAAAACTAAAGCCAAAATCTTTCGTTCTTTCAAGATCTATCATGAAACAAAACTAGTATCTTTTTTGTCTTGGAGATAGGAACATTTTCGGCTATCAGAAGCTGAGGTAGCTAGGGGGTGGTGGGCCTGGTAGCCGGTAAGAAAATGATGGAAGGTTTGATGAATCAACCTTTTCCCGTTGCGGTGGCTTTTGTCCCTTCTCTTGCGGTTTTTGTTGTCCACCACGTTCCAAATATTTTGTTCTGAGGCATTGCTTTACTTTAATTTGCCCGTGAATCTCACTTTCCTCACTTCCCCTTTTCTTTCTTTTGTTCCTCAAAGAGAATGGTCACATTATGGGACGGTGGCATATCGAGTGCTGTTGTCTTTGCGCACATGTCATAGTGCGTTACCACTGAAGAAAATAAAGTGTTCTATCATGCCATTGTTAAATAGCATGTTCGGAATCTTAGTTATAATTATGTCGTCCTTTTAGTATGCTCAAATGAGTTTCTTCTAATTAGACTATTATATGGAATTCGGTCAATTAAAAACTTACAATTACCCAAGTGAAAATGTTGAGGTAGAATTGCCAGGTATGTAGTCATGATTTAGTTTTATATGGGATATTTGGGTATTAATTAATTTAAAGTCTAAGCTAGCTATTAAAATATGATTTTAATGGTTATGAACCGTCTGTGTAAAAAATTTTGCATTATCAACTAATTAGAAATCACCGCTGACATGACTTTTAAAATAATTATTGTAAAAGTTAACAACATGGTGATTTGTGATTGAATAACAGTATAAAACTACTTTATACTTTTAGTACATAACCTATTTCTTATAAAATATATATACTCATCAAAATATATCACCGGTACTTCGAAAATTTCACTTTAAGAAGTAACTTTTACATTTAACATGCATGAAATTACCATACAATATCGGAACCATTTTTTGTGGTGTGTTGCCATAGTAATAATATCATATATTTTGTCAAAGAAGTAGGACATAGTATAGTGCCACCGTCATCAATTAGGGGACCAATCTTATCAAATAGTCGTTAAAGGGTTTCTTCGTATGCCCTTGGTGTCGCAAAAGAACCTGATTCTACAATCATTAACATCGCTTTCCCTTTGGTATCAATTGATGACCTTGTGCATGTGTCCCAATAAAAAGAAGAAAAGGCAAGGAAATATGAAGCCGGTCAATGACCATATCTTTTACTACGTGCCAGCATGGTAAAGTATGAGCAAGATGCATCACAGGGTACAACAACAAGTGATGTCGCAAGGATTTTTATTTCTTTCATTAACCCATAAACCGATTATAGATGAGAAACAAACTATACACACGATTTAAAGTATGTACAAGTTAGTATTTAAACATTTATATTTATCAGATGTCAATAACTAATTATTACTAATTTTATAATTAAGCCTTTAAAAACTTATAGCAGCAATTGAAAAGGTTGGATAGTTGAAAAAGATCGATATTTTTTTCACCAAATATTAGTACGAACTTATAGCACATATTATTATTATTGTTGTTGTTGTTATTGTGGTTGTTGTTGTTATTGTTGTTGTTATTATTATTATTTAGGATTGGATTCAGGGGTATCCCCACCGTAGAAAACCATGGGACTAATGGCAACTCTTATACCCACAGATGTTGCACTATTCACATAGTTTGAGATCAAACTCCTGTCATATGTTTAAAGGACCCAAGCTACTAGTCACTTGTGTCACACCTTGTGGATTTACCAATCAATCTTTTTCTAAGGGTAAGTAAATATCATTTATTTTGTTAATCAATTATTTTCTACACACCCACACACATTAAGTAATTACCATAATATAAAAAATATAATGTACAAATAAATTTTATAAATTAGACTTTAATTTGTTTTTAGATTAAACTACTAATTTAGTCCTTCAAAGATTCATTGTTGGTTTTTAAAATGCGATTAGATCAACCATCTCAAATGGCTAATGACCAACCAAACGATTCCCTTTAGGCAATTAAATCGAGGAAGTAATTTTGTTCCTCGAATGGACTCCCAGTCCAATCCTAAGAGCTTTCTAGCAGTCGTGTGACTAAAGTTGTCTATGCTATGGTACTCCTATGGAAATATCGTAAAGAAATGTTGTAAATGGCTAAAAGCAATAATGAAAAAAATGTAAATAAAGTGATAAATAAAGTTTTAAATGACTGGAAAAATGATAAATTTGATTAATTTTGGTCTAGGGGGCCTTAATTACATCACAATTTTTGCTATATTAAGACATTAGCATTAGTTGTTTTTCTTAGAACATAAATACTCACTACCCTTCTTTTTCGACAGTCATGGAAATCATGGATAACATGAACATTTGGCCTGTAAATTGTTTTCAACTGTTACCCACGTTTCAATCTTGTCCTCAATTCAACTTGTTTTTGGATTTGACCCCATTTGGGTATTTTAGGCCCAATTATGCAGGCCCAAACTATCATTTAGCTTAGTGCTAACAAATTGCATCTTTTTGTGTCATTTATTTGCTTCCAACGACTACTGATTTAATCACTTCAACTAAACATAGGCAAAAAACTCTATTAAAGAGCTATAACCAATTCACAATTTTCCAATAATTTCACATCTCTTATCTTCAACTTAAATATTCAAATTTTTTAATTCCTTTATCAAGTCTGAACCCAATTAGCTAAAAGATCCTAACAACCCCTAACTTAAAATTTTATATTGACCCCAATGTAACAAATTAAACTAAAGGATATAGGGAAAGGAAAGCACTAATAGAGGTGGCTTATCCGTAATGCGGTATGCATTCTTTGATCTTAATGACCAATCTCTAGGTGTCCTCTCAGTTTCAAAGTCAATCATACATGTATTAACACTAGAGTTTGGTTTAAGAGATTTAGACTTAAGTAAAGTGGGAGGAGGTTTACTTGTGGAGTGTGCCTTTTCTTTTGATGCCCACCTTTAGGCAAAGTGCCTGGCTTCTCCAATTTAAGCCGATGCAGAGGGATGTAGGGTGTCCTTTTTGGCATGTATGCTTGCTTGGCACTTTCCTTAATAGGACATTTTGCAGGGTAGCCTCCATTTTAGCAAAGCTCCTTGGATCCTTAACAAGGCACTTGATTGCCTTTTGTTTCACCCCTTAATCAAATGAATCAATCTTGCAAAAAGAATCCTCAACAAAAAGGTGATCATTAACTTTAAACAAATCAAACTTAATAGTATCATCATCCATAGTCAAGGAAAGCCCACCCCTCTTTAAACTTATATTAACATCAATTGTAACTAAGAACGGTCTATTAAGGATAATAGGCCATCAACATCCTCCTCCATCACTAACACCACAAAATCACATAGGATGAAGAAATCACCCACTTTAACAGACACATCCTCTAAATATCGATAGGATATTTGATGGTATGATCTTCCATTTTCAAATAAATAGTGATGGTGTAACTTCCCAATGTCAAGCTTCTTATAAACGACAAAGGGCATTACACTAACACTTACCCCTAAATCATACAAAACCCTATTGAAATTGACATTACCAATTTGGTAAGGGATAGAAAAACTACTAGGGTCCTTTAATTTTGTAGGGAGTTTATTTTGTATCAACTCACTACATCCTTCCATTAGAGTTACAATTTCATGCTCCTCTATTATCCTTTTTATAAATAAAATTTCTTTGAGAATTTAGAATATGAGAACATTTGACTCAGAGCTTCAGTAAATGAAACATTTATATAAAGCTTTTTTAGGACCTTTAAAAATTTCCTAAATAGCCTATCTAGCTTAGATTTGGCCAATAGTTAAGGAAATGGAATAGGTGGTTGGAAAGGCTTTAGGGATGCTATTTTGGACAATTTTTCTTTCTCCTCCTCATCTATAGGTCGTGTCTTAAAATTCTCTAATTCCTCATCCCTCTCAACCTCATCCTTCTTTTCACTAGTCTTAGGGACCTTTAATTTCTTACCATTCCTTAATGTCACAACAATATAGTAATCACTAGGATTAATCTCAAGTTGCACCAAGAATTTACTTAAAGGTCTACTAGAAGAACTAGCTTGTTGAACAATTTGAGTCTCTAATATCTTACCATGGATAGATAGACTCTTTACCTTAAAGAGCAACTCCTTAATAGCCCCATTCACATATTCATTTTGATTAGATTGGGCCATAATAAAATTCTCAAGGAGAGTCTCTAGTTTAGAATTTTGTACTTATTGATGCACTAAGAAGGTCTACCACTACCTTGCCCATCTTGGTTCTTATTGTTCCCCTCTAGCTTGGGTTGTAAGTGTTTGAATATAGATCCTGCTACCCTTCTGGTTGTAGTCATAAAAATCGTAGGTAACAACTTGATTGATCAATTCTAAGGTATCTATTTGTGACTTATACTTGGCCTAATTGACTTCTATTTGTGCTTAATATTGATGTTTTGGCTAAGTTTTGAATTAGTGGGTTTCATTAGGCTTAATTGCTAATCATTGTTGATTTTCAAATTTTCCTTCATTTTGACATTTCTGTCTTCCACAAGGTATATTTAGAGTTACAAAATTCAGAATTTGACATTCTTGCTGTTCCTGAAGAGCTAAGACGAAGAGCTACAATTTCATGTCTCACAAGCTTTGGCCAATTCTAATGGATTCAAGGAGAAAATGGTCACAAAGTTGAAGATGTTATTCCCACTAGCAGCCTGACATAGGTGCAATATTTTGAAGATATCTTGAGTTGTAGAAGTTGAATTGGCGCAAAACTAATTTTCAATTTTGAAGGACAAAATTGTCTAGAACTTTCATGAAGACACCATGGGAAAATTTGTCTATTTGAAAGGCCAAATAAATATAATACAGTAGCTGCGTGATTTGGAGGTAATAGATCTCATTGAGATATGTTTTATCACTTCTTATCTTTTCTTATCCTATCATTAGGATGAGGATTTTTATCTTTTCCTCAGGTTTTCCAATCATTAAGATTTGATTAAGATTTAATTAGGATTTTCTTTCTATTACTTGTTTTTCTTTTGTAATTAGGGATTCATATAATTGAGAGACACCACCTTTAATTATACAGAGATTTTTGTGCAATTGAAAGAACATCGTCTATTTTATTCTCTTTCTTCAATTTTCATTATTCTTCTACAGTCTTTATCCTTTATTCTTCAATGGCGATGACTATGGAAGGCTAAAGGCTTTAATCAATTCAAGGGTTTCGGCAGTTGAGGTTAAAGTTTGAGTTCTCATTCTTAATTTTGAATTTGTAGGTGTCTTTTTCCTCTTCTCTTTTCAATTATGTTTTTTGTTTTTATCATGATTGTGATTTACATTTTTTCATAATTGAAGTGGAATTAGACTAAGATTGATTAATTTGAATCTAATTGAGGTTGGGTAATCGATTGATATCCTAAGTCAAATCGTTGTGCTTAAATTAGCATTAATGAGGAATTGCGATCGTGATTCGGTTTTGTTAATTAAATGTTAGGTGATTATCTAATTAATTTTGATTTAACTTGGATGCATGTGAATTTTATATCCTTTTAAACTATGATGACTTTGTCACATGAGCTGGACCCTTGGATTGATGTTTTTATAAATTTGATTTTCGTTTAATATTTTTCTGTTTTCTTGTAATTTCAAAACCCGCTTTCTTAACTCTCCTAACAAGATCAAAATCAATAGTTTTGTGTCTTCGAGAATTATGACCTAGGTTGTTTCTTATACTACAAGTTAAGGAGAATCTAATGCTTTTAATAGTAGCATGACACTCCTATCACAACTACAATCTCACAAGGTACTAAGCAACAACACCTTAATCATTAAGGTATAACATCTCAGGAAATTCTAAGAGATTTTGTCAACAATTTTCTACGTTTTTTTCTTAACGTTTTCTGTCAACTATGGATAGCATATGTTATAAACTTTATATAGGAATTTAAAAATAATTCAACTTAAATCTTTTAAATATTTTAAAATTATAACTAATAATTTATTTTTTACCCTTAATTCTAGAATTTTATTGATTTAATAATAGATGGGAATTTTACTAAAATATTCTTAGTTTCTCTTAAAATTAAATAGGCTTGAAAATTTTATATTCCAAATTAACTTAATAAATTCTAGAATTTTTTTTTTAGCTTAGAACTCAGTTTTAAACAGTTTGAAAATTTTTAGAATTTTTCAAAACCATTTTGAAGTAAAAACACCGAATTTGATTAAAATAATTTTAAAAAAGGGAATAAACATAAAGCTGAAATTTTCATGTTTTCAAATCAAATATGAATATAAAGATGCTCACTCAATGTTTTTTGTTAGAAACAAACTATATACCATTTTAAAGGTCTAAAAGTATATTTTCTAAAACAACAAACCACGCCTCAAGCAAAAATCTACAAAAATATTATAAATATAAGAGTGAACAGAGGTTAAATTAAGTCTTCTATAGCACACTCCACCTTAAATAGAAGTTTCTCTTTCAAATCAAAATCAAACATAATAAACTTTGTGTCCTTTCAATAGTCCTAAAAGTCTATTTTCCAAAGAGGTATGCTATGTTTTTAAATGAGTTATGTGTAGAGAGAAATGAAAGTTTAACTAAACTATGTTCAAAATGAAAAGTAGATTAGGGACTTTGTATATACACCAAATTTGAACTAACTTTTACCATATCAAATGAACAAATAAATAAGCATATGACCCATCAATTAAAAGTAAACTAAGTTTAGTTTTCAACAAGGTCTTCCATTTTCTTAAATGATTTTTTTTATATTAAAAAATAAATCAAACAAGTGACAAAGGTCAGTCACACCCACAATGCATTAACCTAACTTCAAACTCAATTTTAGAAGTCATTTCTTAATGTTTTCAAGTGATTCTTATGCCTATTTTGTATCTTAGGACATCTAGTTTTCAACAAATGGTGTTCAAAACAACCAATCACACAAAGAGTTATGGCAAAAATATTGAGACATATTCCTAGGTGAATCATACTAACAGCAAGTAATCACAACATAGCTTACTCCAACAAATCATCATATTCCCAAGCAATAACCACAACAAAACACATTTTTCATTCACAATACAACCCTAAATAGATTCCTACATGTTTAAAATAGAGGTTTAAACTTAAGCTTTCTTTACTTGATTTGTAGTCTTAACAACAAAAGCTCCTTTAAAGGTAGAGGATGAAAGAAATGCACTTCAATCTTAAAATACTTGAAGAAAATGAAGATGAAAATCAACATGGTCTTAGATCTTCATGAGACAAACCAAATAACAAAGATTCAAGATAGGGGTTTTGATGATTCAAAGAAAACTAAGAGGATTAATGGAAGAAATCACAAAGAGAACAGGCCAAGGTGATGGCAATGGGTGCCAATCTTCAAGAACTTGATGGAACCTTGTTCTAGATGAGCTTTGAACAAGAAAGAGGAAGCAAAATGGAGAAATACTCCCCAATATGTCTCGGTCAGCAGTAGAGAAAACAACTAAGCCTTGATTTTATAAACACTTAACGTTGGTTAAGAATGGTTAATGACCAAAAGTAAAAAGGTTTTTTGACGTAAAGTCCCTAGTCCAAGGTGTAACGCCTGGCCGCTTGCAGGATCTGTGACTGTCCCCACAAACCAACATAAGACTTTTCAGCGTGCTTTGTCCTCACTCACACGCTTCCTGGGAAACTTCCCAGGAGGTCACCCATCCCTAAATCGCTCCAAGTCAAGCACGCTTAACTATGGAGTTCTTAAGTGATAGGCTATCGAAAAGTAGATGCATCTTGTTGGTATAGGTAGCACTTATTAATTCCTTTAAGCTATCCTCAACTGTACAGTCCCATACCCGCACAGCCTCTGGATCCCTCTCGTTCGGGTGTGTATTCGATTCATTCATGTATCCCTCCCGCTGGAAGCCTGCCAGGAGCCGCTCATTGTCCGTGCCTCATCTCTTTTGCACCGGCGATCACTCCCCGCCCTCGTCAGCGCCCGGGATGTTACATGCCCACCAGCTTCCGCTTGGTTCGTCCTCGAACCACACCGTACTGGGAGAGAGGCCTTGCTCTGATACCACTTTGTAACGCCCGGCCGCTTGCAGGATTTGTGACTGTCCCCACAAACCAACACAAGACTTTTCAGCGTGCTTTGTCCTCACTCACACGCTTCCTGGGAAACTTCCCAGGAGGTCACCCATCCCTAAATCGCTCCAAGTCAAGCACGCTTAACTATGGAGTTCTTAAGTGATAGGCTACCGAAAAGTAGATGCATCTTGTTGGTATAGGTAGCACTTATTAATTCCTTTAAGCTATCCTCAACTGTACAGTCCCATACCCGCACAGCCTTTGGATCCTTCTCGTTCGGGTGTGTATTCGATTCATTCATGTATCCCTCCCGCTGGAAGCCTGCCAGGAGCCGCTCATTGTCCGTGCCTCATCTCTTTTGCACCGGCGATCACTCCCCGCCCTCGTCAGCGCCCGGGATGTTACACAAGGCTTTTTGGGTCATTTGTGACAAGTTATCATGGCTTATGGAGGCCAAAGGGGTCGTACAAAAGGGTACCATTTCTGGGTGGAAATTTCAAATTTTCCTTACCATATTTAGCTAGGTATGATTTTAGATGAAAAATAAATAAATTAGGTAATGATTGGGTAATTAAAGTGTGATTAACGTGGATAACCACGTTAATTAATTCTCTAAATGTAGATGACACTTACAAATTTTAAATTTGAGGAATTGGAATGAATTTTAAGAGTCTTAGATTAATTTTATTTACCTTTGGAAAGTTGTTTGTTAAACGTCAGATACCAGATTTAAATAAAATTATTTTAATCATTGGCGTTAGAATTTCTCAAAATTTCTTATAAGGCTTAATTACAATCAATATGAATTAATTATAATTAATTCATCAGACTACTTGACTATTTATTCACTTTTGCAGAGAAGTCTTACTATGTTAGTTTACAACCCTTATCGCATTTTTAGCAAAAATCTCTATTGAAACTCAAGCAAAAAATAACATATATTAATTAATTAAATTTTCACAAGAATAAAAAATTAATTTTCTCTTTTAATTATTTTCAATCACTTAATCAAATATTAGAAAAATTATGGTGTTGTAAATAGCATCAGTGGAGGCACCTTCAAATTTGAGGGTCTCACAAAATTCTAAGAATACCTTTACGTGACCATTCAGGTCCTCTGACGATAGATCACCAAATTGATTCTACTTTACCATGCATAGTAAGGCAGGATGATTGGTAAAATTTTAAGTGGTGATCTCAATTCAAGCAATTCTAGAATACACAGCGAGCACTTGGTGTTGCATAATCCTTCAAAGGTCTATTATTTGTGTTCACAACCATGATTGTAGTGTGTTATGGAAAAGTCACCTACAAAAGGGTAGATCAAGTGAAAGAAAAAAGAAGGAAGAAAATAATAAAAAAAATCACTCAATCTAATCAAATCACAAAGAATTTGGTAAACAAAATGGCACAGTCCCTAACAATGGCACAGAAAACTTAAAGTAAGAAAATCACAAATGTATAATTGTCATCAAGTAATAAAAATACTGTATTCACAAGGATTGTAGTTTATGATTACCTATTTATCGTGATTTAAGAAGAGAATAAGAAAGAATTATTAGAGTGGTGTAGAGAGCAAAGACGAGTAAAAATAAAAAGCAAAGCAAAATAAGAGAATTCAAGAATAGGGAATCGACAACAAGAATAGTTTTTAGGATTTGGTTTCACAAATGGCAATCAATAGATTTTTATTTTATTTTATTTTATTATTATTATCATCATCATCATCTCTATGCTCTGATTATTTCCAATTTGAAGGTAAATTAACCTAGGGTAATTAACATTCCCTTTTGAGATACAAAAATTGATTTAATCAAATTAAATCCTTACTTTTGTGGTAGTTAGATGCAATTAAAGCCTTTATGCTTTTTGTTAATTCAACTGATCCTCGAAGGACTGAACCTACTTTCGTGATTCAAATCTTAATTTCTTCTCTTATAGGTCCAATATTTAGGTTCACCTTTCAATTCTTCCTTAAATATCTATGTTATGCAAACAATGGCCAATCAACTCGCATAGACAAGCATGATAAGAAAAGAACTAAATGGGGAAATTAATCTTCGTATAAAGAAAACACTAATTCACCAATCCATAAATATGTCAAGGGCTATGCCTAATCTTGGAAACAAGAGATTTACTTAGTCATAGACATGGCAAAATGCAAGAGAAAAGAAAATAACATCTAAACCTGGAGGAAGAAAAAGATGGAAGAATCCCCTCTTGTCCTGCTCTTAATGCCATTCTCCACCTAAGGTTTTCCACCCTTTAAATTATCCCTAAAGGATGTATTTAAAACCTAGGGGTAAAGGAGGCTCAAGCTCAACATAATTACAATTTGAAATCGCAGCAAAATAGAGGTTTGCACCATACTCACGGTCGTGATGGCCATCATAGCTAGGATGTGAACAATTAGGCCAAGGTGTCTTCACAAAAGTTATAGATAAATTTGTCCTTGAAATCCATTTGCCTAAAATCCATTTGACATATGTACTAAAATAATATCAATTCCCTTTTGAAATTTGTTTGAAACAAATTGATATAATAAAAGATTGTCAATTGCATATTTACTTATATATTTCAGGAGATAAATGTTTATTTTTATATAATTAAAATTTATAAAAAATAAATTTTTATTTAAATTTTATGGGAAATATGTTTATAAAATAGAATGGAATTTGGAATAGATTATAAATGTGCAATAAAGGCTTTTCAACCAAAAACAATTGGTCTAAAATATGTTCTTAATTAGTATTCTACCCAAAATTCTTGGAATAAAATTTGTTTGAATTCCATACAAAAAATAGTTTTCTTGTAAACAACAACAACTAATAAATTAAAAAAAGAAAGAAAATCAAACTTAATTATTTATTTGCATTATATATGGAAGTTAGAAAATGAGACATCTTTATCTTTTATTTAAACACCACATCTTTGTGTATTTTCTATAATTTTGACATTTGCTGTCTTTGAATGAAGAAAAAAATAGTCCTTTGCCATGATAATATTTGCATTTTGCTATATTAAGCTCAAATATAACTTTTTTATGTATATTATAACATGGTGGATACTATCACTCGTAATTCATCAATAGCTTATGACTAATTGTCCCGAGAATAAGTGTCAACCTATATCTTAGAAATATATATTTAGAAAAGTAGTTTACATAATAAAAAACAAAAGAAAAATGATGTCTAACTGTGATTAAATATAAAATGCACTTTTTTTTTGTATTTTGTAACTTATAATTATTCTTCTATCAATTAAATGATATAATAAAAGTAAGTAAAAGTTCTTAAATTTGTGAAATATATTAGTTGTTTGATCATTCCCTCTTTAACTTCTAGACTATCCTCACAAGGATATGTTCTACAAAAAAAAAAATGGATATGAATGTATTAAAATATAATTAATAATAAATATTTTTAAAAAATAATAATATTTTTTAAAACTTTAAATTCTAGTTTTTAAATTAATTATATATATTTATTATAATTTTATTTTTAAATGTTGTCTTAATTCATTATACATATCTCTTACACACGCACATGTGTAACACACAGGCAAACACGCACATATATTTTTAATTTATACATTGCATTTGGATTGTACACATTCACGTGCAATGCATAAGAAGTTGGATAGCATTAAGTGCATGCAAAACAAACACTCATATAACTCATGTGTCAAGTCATTATAAATTTGTGGAATATGATCTATTTTTTAAATTTCAATCTTTTACTTGTATTTCTTAGTCTTGCCTCTCTCATTCTTTATCTATAATTTACTTTTTGATCATGTCCTATTCAGATTTCTTATATGGTAATGCGATTTATTTATTTCAATATTTATCTCTGCATCAACATTAAACAACTTTATACATCTAATTTTTTCCCTCAAAATATAACGAATCACTTTAACAAGTTATATTATTTTCCCCCAAATATTCTTAAATTATATCACTAACCATCTTTTCCCTAAAAAATTACATGAGCTATTCTTAAATTTTCTTTAAAATTTCAATTAAAATACTTTAAATTAATTATACATATATTATTATACCTTTTATTTATAAATTTTAGCATGAGAGATAGTTGATGACTATTTTGTTGGTGTGAAAGCGAAGGATAAAAAAGGTTAGGTTTGAGGGAGAGAGAATGGTGGTGATGAGTACATGTTACGACCCACTGTCGCTACTGTACTACAAACAATCTTGCTAAAAATACACCTTATTCACATATTAGGTGAATTAAATCAAATCATAACATATCTGTATATAAGTCATACACATCAACTGAGAGATCCACCTATCTTTCTTAGTGCCATACATGCACATCTATTCAACTCAAATCATCATACATACATAACAAATGGGATAACACCAGCCCATATTAACAATATCAAAATATACATCACTAGGGAAGAGGGATACAAAAACTCACTCCCTATAGCTGGTCACTCTATACAATCCCATCAAAAGAATATAATACAAAATAACACATCCAAAAAGAAACAAAAAGAGCTTCTAGAAAGCTCCACCCAAAAAAGGCCTCCAAAAGTCTCCATATGAGACCTTCTCCATCAGCTCTTAGATGCTGGATTTGTAGACATCTCTCCCTTTACTCCTATGCCAAAATGACGTGGTCATCACAATCACAGTAACATAACAACAGCAACAAGACATCCAACCAACAACAATACGAGGTAAGGGTAAGCTTACGAAACAAAGATCAACATATAATATTTAATCCGACATAATCAAAATCATTATTCACATCAATATGGAAACCAAATAATCAAATAAATGGGTCTGCATACATTATAGTATATCACGCACAACATCACATACTATGCTGTCAACCCCATATGTCAATGTATGAATGACATGACTCTCGAGAGTTTTTCTACATTTCAGGCAATCAGCCAGGTCTTATCCCCTATCATGGCCATCTAGCACCATTCAGGGATTGCCAAAACTCTGATCAGTTGGATAAGCTTATGGTTGTCAGGATAAGTGTATGTGGGTGGTGGTATACCGCGACACAAGGCCTGCACTGCCTTGGCCCCCTGTGGAATTACCCATCCACTCATCCCATAGGCCCAGCTTTAAGACCCCACTTCTTATTCAGGCACTAGGTTGGAGGCCTATCTGGGTATCAACTGTAGTCATGATCCACCTTACATGCCTGCCCGCAAACAGCTTGAGGCCCACACAACCTCAGCTAACAACACATGCATACCAATGCATGTATCACCACAAAAACCAACTCTACCAAACAATCATCATATATATATATATATATATATATATATATATATATAGCAACATATCAACACAACCATTAACTCAACCACAACGGTCATCATATCATATATATGTATCAACATAACACCACATGGCCTACTCAGCACCACTTGTGGTCCAACAATCACCATGAACCCCATGCACACCTAATTCGGCCTCTTGCATGGTCAACAGGTAAGGCCCTATCTAAGCAGCCCACCTCATGAAAAACCTCATACAATAATATCATAGATATCAAGTGGAGGTCCTATCTAAGCAACCTTCCACTTCACAACCAAATCCAACAATCAACTATAATTACAAAATCAAAACCTTCTTTGAAAACCATTTGGAGGATTAACAAACCTTGAAATTCATAAAATTTCACAATTTGAGATGAAAACTTTAAAATATGAAATAATATATTCAGTTCTGGAATAACAGATTATGTACCGTAGCAACAGATTATGTATTGTAGCAAAAATGCATCAGATTTCATTTTTTTAGCAGAGATAATCGATTATGGGCTTCCATAATCGATTATTTCCGAAACAAAACCAGAATTTTTTTGAACAGTAGATAATCGATTATCAGATGCTCATAATCGATTATTTCTGAAACCAAATCACAAAACAATTTCTGAAACTCTAGATAATCGATTATGTGATCCCTATAATCGATTATCTGCGAGAATTTTTGAAAAAAATGCAATTCTCTTCGAAGAAAACCCAACTTTTTCAACCAAATAACATAGATTTGCAAATCAATGGTGTTCCAACAAGCTCAATCCACCTTAACCAAGTTAATACAAATCAAATCATACAATCAATTCAACATTTCATCACAAAATCATCAATTTCTCATCCAAATCTCAAAATTTCTCCCCCAAAACCCATTTTCACCTAAATCCAACAAAATGGCAACATCCACAGAGATTCAACCAATTATAAGACAAGAAATCAGCATACCAATCGTTATTAACACAAAACAACCGATTTGTAAGCTTCCCTTACCTCTAAAAGTTCCTGAATCTAAATTTAGGTTCCTTGAGAATCTAGTGTTCTTGAGCCAAGTCTAGCTAGGATCATTCCTTTCCTTACCACAACTGTTAAATCAAGCTCAAACCTCGTTTATATTCCCACAAACTCAACAATTTCTAGAGAGAGATTGAGAGAAAATTGAAGAGAAAGAAAGAAAATGGAGGAATGAAGGGAAATTCCTCCCCTTCCCTTATATATCTGACCTCCCCAGAGCTCTCACACGAACTTTTAGCCAACTGAGGCCCAAACCTCACCAAGCCACTTCTTTTATCTCAAAATTGGTCTAACTTAACTATTTTCTCTCAAAAGTCCAACATCACACTCATAACATACCCACATTAGCTCAAGCAAATATCTCAAGTTTCCTAAATTCAAATCCGAATTTCAAACAAACAACACCAAACCATCACTACATACAACATACCATACATAACAACAATTCATTTATTTCTTTTAATCACCTAAATTACATATCAAATTTTCACTTTTTAGTTATTAAAACACTTAATTATACAGTAAGAAAAACACGGTGTTACAGTACATAGGTGGGAAATTGTAAATTTTAAACCACAAAAAACATAAGAAGGGGGTTGAATTGTGTTTTAAATAATTTTTGCAAATCTTTTTGCAAAACAATATTGTCTTATGGTCTTAAGTAAAGCACAACACTATATGATAAAACTAACTTGATTTTATACAAAATATCTTTCTTGTTCAAACGAGTTTATCTAAAAACTTTGTTGCTTCAAAGATACTAAAGAAAAACCTTTAAAGAGATAAGGATAAGGGTAATGCATATAGAAATTTATATTGGTTTGTCTTTATCCAAAACTATGTCTGGTTCTTGGCTTCCCTCCAAGTATTTCACTATATCAAACACATTTTACAAGTATTCTTTTGACAAGCCTCTTCAGGCTCTATAGCAAGTGTTCTTTAACATACTTCTCCAAGAAACTACCCAAGTATTCTTTGAACTCAATGCCTCTCCACGCTTCAAACCAATTTCACTAAGAAATGGTTAAGGGTAAATGCTCACTGACTACTTTATCTTATAAAAGATGGATATACAAATAGAGTTCTAATCTTTGTTACACTTAGAGATTTAGCATTTAGAGAATGTTTAGCACAAAAAAGTTTGCAAGATCACTTGAGCATAAGTTTTGGCTTCCTCTTCAAATCTCAGGTATTTGTAGACTCCCTTTTGAATATCCATTGTAAGAATGTTGAGTCTTCATTCTTCTTTTGCAAAGTGAATTTAGGGCATTTGATCTAGTATTTAATGCTTTTCACCTCCTAATAACTTTGATAAGATAAAGCAACCTGTTTATCTTGCCTTTCTCATACTACTATTTTGCTTTAGAGTATAAAACTGCCTTTGTTTTGACGAAAAGATATATTGTTTATACTCTATAGGGAAATTAGGCACACCTTTTGATGAAATAGATAAGTTTTTTCTTGTTTGACTCTCACATAGCTTCTTCATTTTGTTTTTGTCTCTATAAGATTGAGGATTGCACCATTGCTCCTAAAAGACTAATAAGACCATACATTTGTAAGACTTAAGATATAAATGCTGCATTTTAGTATATGTGATGTCTAAAAGACAACGTGGTTAGTCTTATGAGAAAAATCTTGGTTTTTCTAAATAAAAACTTTAAAATACTTTGTTTAAATCAAAAACCATTTAGGGCTTATTATTTGTCCTAACATAAATAAAGAAAAAAATAAGAACAAAAGTCATAGTTTTCTATTTAAAAAGCATATTTAACTTACATTTTAGACATGATTAGGCATGGCAGATAAATCCGAACCCATAAATACCTATCTGACCCCACCTTGACTTTAATGGAAAAAACCCGCTTTGACCGGGTTTAGGGTTTTCCTAACTTGTAAGGTTGAGTTTAGGTCCAGACAT
Source organism: Spatholobus suberectus (assembly GCA_004329165.1). Taxonomy (NCBI): domain Eukaryota; kingdom Viridiplantae; phylum Streptophyta; class Magnoliopsida; order Fabales; family Fabaceae; genus Spatholobus; species Spatholobus suberectus. The sequence goes on along the minus strand of QUWT01000331.1, from coordinate 110,628 downwards.
GTGACTCCTCGTCCCTCCTTTGTCGCCATCCCCGTCCCTACCCTGTTGCATCTTTTTATAGCTTTTTTTTATTACACACATATATGCATACATAATGCATACATACATGTATATATGTATATGTATGTGGGTGTGTGTGGGTGTGCGCACGCGCGTGTGTGTATATATGCGTATCATGAGAATAACTTCTTAAGTGAGAATGAGAATGACTAATCTCAACCATGAAATTAAAATGGAAGACCTATATTAAAATACTTAAGAATTCAAATTAAAACCTCATATAACTATTAAATCTCTAAAATATTCACCAAACAAAAATCAAATCTCTAAGAGATATTGATTATCACGTCCTAAAATATCTCAATTATCATGTCACTCTTATTCAATATTGTTGTTAACCCATTGCTATTACCACTATGACCACTGCCGCCACCATCATCATAACCGCCACTGCAACCACCACCACCTCCATGACCACCGTCGCATCCACCGCTATTGCTACCACCACCATAACTGTCGCTGCCACCACTGCCATGATCGTCGCCACCATCACTGTCGCTGTTGTCGCCACCACAACCACTGTTGCTGCTGCCACCACCACCACCATTATAATCGACGACAGTGACAATGATGGCAGTAATGGTCATGGTGTTAACACATCACCACCACCGCTATGACCACCATCGTCATCACCACCATGATTGCTTTCGGCAGTGGTGGCGGTGGCAGTGATGACAATGGTGGCGACGGTCATGACAGTGGTGGTGGTAGCGATGGTGATAGGTTAACAACAATTTTGAAGAAGAGCGACGTGATAATTAAGATATTTTAGTACGTGATAATTGAGATCTCTTATAAATTTGATTTTTGTTTGGTGATTCTTTTAGAGATTTGATGGTTACATGAGGTTTAAATTTAAATTCTTAAGTATTTTAGTCTAGACGTTCCATTTTAATTTAATGGTTGAGATTAGTCATTCTCATTCTCACTTAAGAAAGCCATTCTCATTTGATACGCCTACTATATATATATATATATATATATATATATTAGACTGAAGTTTTTTGATAATTTTATTTTTTATAATTATTAAAAATATAATTAATTATTTTAATAGTTAAATAATTTAAATTATAATAATTATTAAATAACAAACTTATGATTATACATTTAATTAAAATATAATTAATAACTTAATATATAATTATTTAAAAATGTATAACTAAATTAAAATTGTAAAAAAATTAAAGTGACGAGTTCTTCGCGGGTTTATCTGAACCTCGACAGCGATGGGGATGGGTTTCAAAAATATAAACACATCTCTTTTAAATTTGAACCCAAACCGGCCCCGCCTTTTGTAGGGACATGGACGGGGAGAGCACAACAATATTGTTATGAGCATAACCCTAAAGGGAGAGCTCATCCCAAAAGATTAGTCCATTAGGTGGGAGAACCCCTTAGACTTATAAGCCTCGCTTATTAGGTAAGACTCCTCGATGTGGGACTCGTAATAATACACCTTCGTTCAAGAGCTGATGTCCTCGACAATTACACTCCACGACACTTCACTCAACTTTCTCATTGGTCAAAACCCTCCACTGGTCAGAACTCCTAGTGGGTAGCCCTCTCCATGAAGTCAACCCTTTTAATGAAAGCACCAATGTTATGGGCATAAACCTAAAGGGAGAGTCCATCCCAAAATACTAGTCCATTGGTGGGAGAACCCCTTAGACTTATAAACCTCACTTATTAGGAAGAGGATGACAGATGGTTATGACTCCTCATCTCTCTATTTTTGCTATCCTATTATCTCATTGGCATAACATCTTTTGCCCTTATTCAAGCACAGTAGTAGCAGCGCCCTATACTTCATAACTATTTTCCTCTCGACAAAAACACACTAATCACATTCCCATGGTATTCTTACGGTGTTATCATTATTCCCTCATAGTTCGTTCTTCCAAGTAAGTTCTAAGCATAGTTCAATGCACTTTTTCTACCTACAAGAGACACCTTGAGCAGATATAGTACATTACCAGTTCGTTCTGGGTTTATTCTTACGACTTTATGTTCCTTTCTTAAAGTACATATTTAGTTCTTGAAATAAGTCTTTGACTGAGTGCAACCTCCATTACAATAATAAATAACATAAAAGTTATAGTTGAAGCAGTAGGTGGTGCACTCCTCTCTGCCTTTTTTTTTTTTATCTTGTTTTCAACAAGTTGGATTTAACTAAGGTTGTCAACTTGATTCGTGGAAAGAAGCTTGACAAGTAGTTTCTTCAAAAGTTGAGAACTACTCTAAAAGTGGTTAGAGCTGTGCTTAATGACGATGAGAAGAAACAAACTATAGACTCCAATGTCAACGACTAGTAGTAAGGATCGAAATATCACAACATAGGAAATAAAGAGTGGAACAGTTGCATATCGCTTGAAAGAAGCACATACTTCCTGAGTGAAAGGTATTTGTTTTGAGTCCTATGTCGGGGAGTTTCACCTAATAAGTGAGGCTTATAAGTTTAAGTATTTGTTATAAGTCCTACATCAGGGAGTCTTTCCCTTTTGGTTTATGCTTGTAACATTCAAACTACAAGGCTATGGAGTAACTGCCTCTGTCATAGTTTTTATGAGCTTTCAGAATATCAAATTCTTGAAAGGCATAAATCCTTGCTTCAAAATCAAACATCTACTTCCAAATGTCATCGTTGTACACCAATTAGGCCAAAGTGTTTTTTCCAACACCACCTAGCCCATTATAGGGATCACAGACACTTGTTCACCATCACTGCTATCCTTTAACAACTTGATTATGGCCTCCTTGTCTTTATCCTTGCCATATATATGAGATACATTTTCAAGAGATGTTGATGGAGCTAGAGCTAGCAAAATAGGTCGCTTGACTTGTCCTAATGAGCCAAAGCAAAAAAGCGGGCCGAGTCGTGTTAGCACGATTTTGTAATAGGTTGCATTTTTGCTGGCTTGGCCACCGATGGGCCAAGTCAAATTGGCCCATAGTTTTTTTTTCTTAAATTTATATATATTTTAAAAAGAAAAAATAAAAAATAATACTAGGCCAAAATAGGCTCAGTACTTTTTTGGCCTATTTTTTATTGACTCATCGTGCCTGTTGGGCCGGACCAAATTGGCTTGGTTCTTTTTTGGCTATAATTTTAATGGCCCAGTTCAACCTCGTTGATCCAATTTTTTCGCCTCTAGATGGAGCTTTCCATGAAACATTCTCCATTGCAATATCTTTCAAATCAAGACTGTTCTTGTTCTTAAAAAAGACTCTAATATGACAACTATGTATTCCAACTCACTAACACTAACCGTCTTTTTTTGAGTTGTAGCTATGATAGAAACTTCATCTAGGTGATAGTCATCATCCTTTGTAGCATCATCACTATTCGTGAGTACAACAATACTGTTATGAGCATAAGCTTAAAGGGAGAGCCCATCCCAAAAGATTAGTCCATTAGGTGGTTTATAAGTCTTGCTTATTAGGTGAGACTCATCGATGTAGGACTCATAACAATACACCTCCGTTCAAGAGTTGACATCCTTGGTAGTTGCACTCCATGACACTTACTCAACTTTCTCATTGGTCAAAATCCTCCATCAGTTAGAACCCCTTATGGGTAACCCTCTCCATGAAGTCGACCCTCTCAATGAATGCACCAATGTTATGAGGATAAGCCTAAAGGGAGAGTCCATCCCAAAGTGCTAGTCCATTAGGCGGGAGAACCCCATGGACTTATAAGCCTCACTTATTAGGAAGAGGAGGATGGATGGCTATGACTCCTCATCTCTCCATTTTTGCTCTCCTATTGTCTCATTGGTATAATGTCTTTTATCCTTATTCAAGCATAGCAGCAGTAGCATCCCATACTTCATCGCTATTTTCCTTTCATTAAAAACACACTAAGTGCATTCCCATGGTATTCTTATGATGTTACCATTATTCCGTCACAGTTTGTTCTTCCAAGTAAGTTCTAAGCCCAGTTTACAGCATTCTTTCTACTCATAAGAGATACCTTGAGCAGATACAGTACATTACTAATTCGTTTTATGTTTATTCTTGCAACTTTGAGTTCCTTTCTTGAAGTACATCTCTGGTTCTTGAAATAAGTCTCTATCTCAATGCAACCTCCTCCATTACAGTAATAAACAACATAGAAGTTATGGCTGAAGTAGCAGGTGGTGTGCTATTCTCTGCCTTTTTTTATATCATGTTTTCAATAAGTTAGATTTAGCTGGGGTTGCCAACTTGATCTGTGGCAAGAAACTTGACAAGCAGTTGCTTCAAAAGTTGAGAACCACTCTAAAAGTGGTTAAAGCTGCTTAATGACGCTGAGAAGAAGCAAACTATGGACTCTAGTGTTAACAACTAGCTCAAAGATCTCAAAGATGCTGTCTATGACGTCAATGACTTATTAGATGAAGTTTCTACCATAGCTGCAACTCAAAAGAAGATAGTGAGTGTTAATGAGTAGGAATACATAGTTGTCAGATTATGGTCTATTTTAAGACATGAGAACAATTTTGATTTGAAAGATATTGTAACGAAGAACGTGTCATGTAAAGCTTCATCTAGAGTTGACAAAATTGTGTTGGCCCGATGGCCTAATGGGCCAAGCCCCAAGCCGTGCCATTAAAATTCTGGCCCAAAAAGAACTGGGCCAATTTGGCCTCGCTCAACGGGCCCAATGGGCCAATAAAAAATAGGCCCAAAAAGTACCAAACCTATTTTGGCTCAGTATTATATATTTTTTGTATTTCTTCCTTGTAAAATACATATGAATTTAAGAAAAAACTATAGGCCAATTTGGCCCAGCCCGACAAGCTCGTCGAGCAAGGTCGAGCCAGCAAAAACATAACCCATTTTGAAATTGGGCTAGCTCAGCCCTACTCGCTTTTTTGCTTTAATCCACTAGGACGGGATAGGTTAGGCAACCCATTTTGCTAGTTCTAGCTCCATTAACATCTTCGAAAGATGAATCTCATATATATGGCAAGGATAAAGACAAGGAGGCCATAATCAAGTTGTTACAGGGTAGCAACGATGGTGAACAAGTGTTTGTGATGCCTATTATGGGCATAGGTGGTGTTAGAAAAACCATTTTTACCTAATTGGTATACAACTCTAACAATTGAAAGTAGATGTTTGATTTTAAAGTATGGATTTGTGCCTTTCAAGAATTTGATATTCTGAAACTCACAACAACTATGACAGAGGCAGTTACTCCAAAGCCTTGTAGTTTGCATGTTATAAGCATAAGCCTAAAGGGAAGGATTCCTCGATGTAGGACTCATAACAAATATTTAGACTTATAAGCCTCACTTAGTAGGTGAGAGTCCCTGACGTGGGACTCAACAAATACATTTCACTAAGTATGTGTTTCTTCCAAGCAATATGTAACCTTTCGACTCTTTATTTCCTATGTTATGATATTTTAATTCTCACTACTAGTATAGAGAAGTCCATTCTGTAACATAGAATAAATTATAAATGTAAAGAAAAAAAAAACAATGTGCATTGTTTGATATCAATGAAATATAATTAATCTGATGGCTCGTTGGGCCAGCAAAATGCAACCCATTATGAAATTGGGCTAGCTCGGTTTGACCCACTTTTTAACTTTGGCTCATTGGGACTGGTCGGGTCGGGTGACCCATTTTGTCAATTATAGCTCCATCAACATCTTTAGAAGATGGATCTCATGTATATGGCAAGGATAAAGACACGGAGGCTATAATGACAATTGGAAATGGATGTTTAATTTGGCTTACAAAAACTACGATGGAGGTAGTTACTTTAGAGCCTTGTAGTTTGAATGTTATGAGCATAAGCCTAAAGAGAGAGGCTCTCTGATGTGGGACTTATAACAAATACTTAGACTTAGAAGCCTCATTTATTAGGTGAGATTCCTCGATGTGGGACTCAAAACAAATACCTTTCACTTCGAAAGTATGTGCTTCTTTTAAGCAATATGCAACTTTTCTACTCTTTATTTCCTATGTTGTGATATTTTTGATCCTCATTGCTAGTAAAAAATCTATCATTTTACTTCTTCATATGCTTGTACAACTAAGCTTTGAATGCTTTTTTTTAAAAAAAAATTGTTTACAAAAGTCTAAAAAAGATGAAAAACTTACTTAATTCAACCCTTTTTTGCGTTTTTCTATTCTCCTTTTAAATTTAAAAAAGAATAATTCAAATAGCTAAAATAATAATATTATAAGAAAAGGTTTCAAAATGATTTTTATAGTAACAACAATATGAAAAATAAAAAGCAAAACCTACCCCTAAATTCTCATCCTTGAATAAAAGTGTTTTTAAGAATTATTTTCACTCTCATTAAGCCACATATATTATTTTATCCAATGTATTCAACATTTAATTTTATTTTTTATTTTTTTATTTCTTAAAAATATATTTCTTAATTTTAATTTCAAATTTAATTTAATTTAAATTTAAATCTTAATACACTATATCAAATTAAAGATATCTTTCTTGCAATAAAATTACAATATCATGAAAATAGGTTTAAAATATTATTCAAACAATATAATGAATTAACATAAAAAACCTCATATTGATAAAATAATATTAATGTATTGAAATGTAAAATAAAAATTCCATTAAAGTGTTAAAGAAATACAATCATGATTTGTGAAAATATTAAAAAATAATTTGTTAATAAATATACTTCCAATTTATTCTTTTATATTATAAATTAGAATATACAAATTGGAGAGTGAGACTCTCACTTTTCCCACTCTTTTAGTTAGACATGCTCAATATTTTCTCTTATCTTGTTCAAATGTACATTTCATATACCACTCCTGCAATTAGCCAAAAAGTGTTGGAAAAACAATTTAATTTTTCAAATATTATTGTAAATCGGTGGAAGTTTAAGGGGGTGCATTCCAAGAGGTACTTGATTCTTGGAGAACTCCGCTACCATAATGAGAGGGTAGGTGGAGAGGTGGGATAATTAAGACCCACTAAAACTCATTTTTGAAAAGAGTCATGAACCTTTGCTATATAAAGTGGTCATGTGAAAAAGATGGATCATCTCAACCAAAGCAAGAGAAGAGAGTAAGTGAGTGTATGTGATCACTTGTGTGAGAAAATCTTGTAGTGAGAGTGTGTTATCATTTCTTGTAACTCTTGAGTAGGGTACCTGGGTTTGTAGAGTGATACACAACTTGGGGTGGGTTACATTTCTTGCAATCATACTTGTGATAGTGAAATTTTGTTGAAACAGTTCCGTGGAAGTAGGCAAGAAGTGCTGAACCACGTTAAATATTGTGTGTTCCATCTAAGATTTTTTTGGACATGTGGGTAATTCCGTTGGGGTGTGTGTGTGGATTTTTCCCAACAAAAAGTTTCTCTCTCAATCTTCTCAAACTACTATCATTTTATTTTATCTATATATTTAATCTTTTTAATTGTATATCTTTTTCAATCTACCATCTTTTATCTTTATATCTAAATTAAATTTCAATAATTTTTTAAGAAATTGTCAATATATTTAAAAATAATCTTATACTAGTATTTTAACCTGTGTACTACACAGAATAAAAATTTATTTTATATAAATTAAATTTATAATAAATAAATATTTCTAAATATGTAAATTATATTATAATTAAAATTTGTAATAAATAATATTTTGAACATATAAATTATATTTTAAACTTATAGTAAACAATTTATATTGTGATACGATGTTATTTTTAATTATTGATAATTTTTTTAAAAAAATATTGAGATTCAATTTAAAACTAAAGATATTGAAAATAATAGATTAAAAATATAAGAGATTAAAAAAATTCCTAAAAATGCTCTCGTTAAAAAATGGCAGGTAAAAATGCTCCCGTTGAAGAATGATAGCTAAAACCACTCTCATTCAAGATAGCTATTTTAATTTATATATAGAGAGGATTACTGTTTAAATTGTTTATTGTAAATCTAAAATATAATTTATATATTTAATAGGGGTTGGTCGAGTGAAACAAGATAAGGTCTTGCATTTGATAAGTCGCGGTTCGCTCTTTCTTTGCCTTAGATTGGGGCATCATGCCCTCCTTCTAAAATTTACATAGAAAAAAAATTTATTTATTATGAATTTTAATTATAATATAATTTATATATTAAAAATATTTATTTATTATAAATTTTCATTATATAAAATTAAACATTTATCTTGTATAATGTACAAGTTAAAATATTAGTTTAAGAAAAGAATTACTTGATATAGAAAAGGCCACAAAATTTATTGGAAAAAATAGTATGTTAAGAGAATTCTCACTTTTAAAAGAGCTCTAATTTAATATATAAGAATGCATTGACTTGAGCATCTTAAAATAAATTCCGGTTACGATAAGGGCAGCTCAATTGTTGACTTATTATGTAATTCGAAGTTTACTCATAGCTCACCTTAGTAAAAGAAATTATTTTGTTAATTGATAGTGTTATAATATACGTCTCTCTTTAAAGTTGCCTTATTTAATAACCTCAAATATTTGTTCTTCGATTTTGGACACACACACGTGTGTACTATTATATGATTATTTTTAAATTTAAAGATATTCAAAAAATAATTACAGCTCGTAAATAATTATTTAAAGTTGCCTTATTAAACTTCAAGTATTTTTTTGTTCAAGCTTGAAAAGGTAAGATTAAAAGATAACAAAATTTATGAATAATCAAAAAATAAATATTTAATAAATATTATATTAATTTATATTTATTTTTTATATTTAAGATGTATATATAAAAAATATTATTAATATATTAAAAATTAGTATGCTTTTAATTGCAGTTTATTTGAAAAGGTTTTGAAAGGAATAATTGTAAAAAATTAAAAAGATTAAGATTTACAAATTTCAAAATTAGGAATATGAAAAGTCAAAAATAATGTAAATAAAAAATAAAAAGTTCATAAAAATTAAATGAAATAATAAATAGAAACAAATTTAAGAATGATTTTTTAAAACAAAGTACTATGCCATGAACAGTTGTAGTGAATACTTTTATTACATATAGATTGATGTCGATTGCATTACATGTATTCATTCTCTAGCTTTAAAAAAAATGTATTTATTCTCTAATCAAGAGAGCTTTTTGGACTTTCTACCTCAGTAACAAAAATCCCAAAAATATATTCAATCAGCGTGCATTTTCAGAGTCTTCACGCGTTGGGACATTAGGCCTTGAACGAGAAATGCATGATGCATTTCTTATTATACCACTAAAGTTGTTCAGGTTACGATTTTGATGCTGACCCATGACGCAGGACTCGATTTTCTCGTGGAATTGGAACCCAACAACCATGAAGCGGGTCTTGATACAGATCCAATGGACATTTTCATTTTTAACTGTAGGCAAAAACAGCACAAAATTTTTAACCCAGGTAACAGCAAAGGAGAACTTGGTTTCGGTCACTATCCTAAACCCTATGATCATTCTGCAAACATGACAGTGTGACATCAATTTGATGTAGCTTAAGATAAAGGCAATTCCCAGGGACCACACTACAACTGTCAAATGGTAACTTGGTTTGCAGAAATTTACTCATAGCCACAGAAAATGAAAAACGTCGCACCCGGATACGGATATCCAAAAATTCCTAAAAGCCTCTGTTATAAAGAAAGTAATTTTCTTAAAGTGAATAAATGTGTAGAATGAAAAAATAATGATAAAAGTGATATTTTTTTTTCATTTTCATTTTAATATTTCTTTGATTTGAATTCCGTAAAAATTTGTCGACTCGTTTCTAAAAGTTCTATAGGAAAAAATCATTACGCCCTTTCTTCAGGCAGAAAGGCCTTATTCCAAGTTTCAGGTCATTTTAATTTTAAACATTTTCTTAATCCAAGAAAAAATCAATTTATATTTCTATTATTTTTACAAGATATAATATTCAATCAAATCATGTCTTTGTATATATTTCTAATTTTAGAGTAAATTACATCAATACTTCTTGAGATTTTATCAAATTTTACTTGATATCCCTATTTTTTTTACCCCTATACTGACTTCTCTAATAGTTTGAAAAATATTACATTGATATCTCTTATATATTACATTAATTTCCTTTAATTGTTTAAAAATATTACACCATGTCTCCCCGTAAAGTAGGTTGCTGTAAACCTTAAAAAAATAAGAAAATTATGTGTAATTTCATGAAACTTCAAGGGGTATGACTATAATTTACTCCTAATTTTAACTAACTTTAAATTAACATTTGAAATACAAGTGTATGTAAGAAGTTTCACATTAGATAAAGATGAATATGTTAAGTAACATATAAGTGAGAAAGACCTATGATCTGAGACCTTAAGGTTTTGGGAGTTCACTTTTGTAGTTGTGCTCATGGCTCATTGGTGTAGTTCTCCCCGACTTAACCCTTACTCAACAATTGGTATCAAAGCCAATAGTTCGATTAGGTGACCGGCTTAGATGAGTGGATGAAATTGGTGGTAGATTCATGTATGGATCTATATATGGAAATTCTTTGTATCGAAAGTCTTCCTAACAATATGAAGTTTAGGCGACGTGTCTTATTGATGTGAGCTTACAGCGGTACAAGTATCTGGTAAAACATATTAGCGGCAATGGCTAATATTATGGCAGTGGAGCATATTAATGGCAATAGCTAAGCTCTAGGAGCTACCATTGAATACTTGTGGTTAGAAAAAGGCTTCCGCTTGAGGGGGAGCACATACAATGTGGAAGAGAGTCACACTTGATAAAAAGATTATTTGTTAGAGTACAAGTATATATAAGAAGTTTCACATTGGATAGAATTGAGTATGTTGAGTAATATATAAGTGATAAATACCCGTAAATCTAGTATCTTAAGTTTTTAGATTGGATATGGTATCAAGTTTATTTATATAGTTATATTTATGGTTTCTTGGTGAAAATCTCCCCAATTTTACCCCTCGTATTTCCAACAATATCTTCGTTTTTAATTTTGTACACCCGGGGAATACAAATCTCTATTACAAACTCAGGGCAAGAAAACTCGAGCAAGAAGTAATATAAGAATTGAAGAAAAAGAATATGAGTAAAAAAGCAATCATAAGTTTGTAACTCACTATCAGCAATAAAGAAAATGCACTAAAACATTGACAGATGACAGCAATCCCGGTACGTGACAAGCCAAGGAAATTTCGTGACAGTCCACTATGCCTTGAATGAGAAGTGCATGACGCATTTCTAATACATAAAGTTGTTAAGGATGTGATTATGACGTTGACCCATTCTGCAGAACTCGATTTGACACTTGATACCATAAAGTTAGCAGAAAACTCCAGAGCATCGCAAAATTGTAACAACAACGGTGCATAAAGTTTTTCCAAAGCACGAAAACAACCTAAAAGAACTATTATTAAAAAAAAAAAGAAGTCACCTTATAATGACAATATTGAACGTATGATACAGAAGGGTTGGATTATGATCAGTAAAGCATGACGTGCTTCTATTATTTTGCCTGTTGTGCACCAGGCCCATCGAAGGGTACAGCCCATAAAACCCATAATAATCAAACACGTCAATTACAACACGATAGTGTAGCCCAGCTCAATCTCTAATAGTTGCGCAAACCGCAAAGTTTCACATGAGAACAACAAGAGAACTTGCTTTCTCTTTCCCCTTAAAAGAGAAAGGTTTATAATTGATATTTTGGTTCCTATAATTGTTCTTACTTTATGATATTTTCCTATACAAAAAATTGAAAGTTTTATTTTTTGCACACGCATGTAAGTTAAGTTTTGATCCATGTCGTTAACATCATTACCAACATGGCTAACATTGTTGTTAAAACTGCTAAATTAATATTTGGCAGAGTAAAACTCCTACAAAATTTTCTGTCAGTTTAAAACTGCTATAGATTTTTTTGTTGCGGAAGAAATATGTAGTGATTTTAATTGCCAGGAAATTCTGTAACAGTTTTAAACGCCAAAATTTTTTTGTGGCGATTTTAACACCATTACCTCTATCGGCCATGTCAACAATAACATATGGATGAAATCCTACAGGGAAAAATTATAAAATAGAGACAAGTGTAGTAACTGCATTTTTTTCTTTTACCTCAAAGAGGTAATTTTTTTTCAAAAATTATCAAAATGAGTAGATTTGAAGAATTAAGTTGTGTTTTTCAAACATGACTTATAGGTTGAAAGTCATATCATCTCTCTCAACTTTAAATATTATTATCATTTGTTATTTTTTTAGTGGAAGTCGTAAACCAAATCACGACATTGATATTTTTTTACAAAGTTGTAAAATCATACACGACTTTAGTTGTTTTTATTTTTTAATTGAAGTCATAAAATTAAATACAACTTAAATTTTTAATATTTTTTTATAGAAGTTGTAACACGACTTTGGGTTTAATTTTTTTATTTTATTTAGCATAGTCGTAAAGTGAAACACGACTTCACCCTTTTTTATATATATATTATATAGAAGTCGTAAAGTTACATAAGAGTTATGCTTTTTGATTTTTTTTTATTTTTTTAAAGTGATTTTATTCGTAACTTCATTTTTTTAAAATATTTATTTTAAAATAATATTTTACGATTTTAATTTTAATTTATTTAAATATTTTAAAAATGGATGAATTTTAATTTTTCCTAACATTACAAATTTAGTTTTTATTTTTTATTTTTTTAAAATTGGTGATATTTAAAATTATATTTGGGAGACAAGTGAGTTTGATGTTCAAAAGATAGTAAATTCCCAAGTTGGCTGACGAACAATGGTATGCATTGTAAAATTGAAAGAATAGTGGTGTGATTGTGGGAAATTTTAGGCGCTACATGCCTATGACTTCCTTGTTCTCGTGTAATTACGTCATGTGCCTATTGCAATTTAGATTGTAGTGTATCTATTGATCCAGTCAACGACGGAGCTTCAAACAAGCGGAAGGGGGCCATGGCCCCCAAACTTTTTACAACTTATATATATATATATATATATATATATATATATATATATATATATATATATATATATATATATATTAATAATATTTCTAAAATATTTAAAACTATATATTAAAAATTATCTATATTTTAATTGTTTTCAATAACATTTTCTATATTATTTTTAAACTATTTTTCACAGTTATTTATTTATTATTATTAATGATTTTAAGTCATTGAATGAAAGAGCAACACTTTAATTGAAAGTAATCTTTATTATTTTTATTATCATTATTTTTAAAAATAATTTATGTTAATATTACACTTTAAGCATTAATAATATTTTTTATACACGAACTATTTTATTAATTAATTATATTTTTATAAAATATTTTTTTTTATTTTTCAAACCAACTTTTATAACTTTTATATTCTCATTTTGTATAAGAACTTTATATAATATATCTTAAACCTACAAATTTTCTTGCTGTGGATTTTTCTTGTAGGTTTTTTATGCAAATTCTTTTTTATGAATTTTGTAATTTTTTTTACATTTTTAAAAATTTTCTATGGGTTTTGCAAGAATATGATTACTTAATAAATTAATTGAAAAACCCATTGAAATTTTTAATAATTTTTTGCACGTTCTACGTAAAAATTTGTTTTGTATAAAATGAATTAATTTGTCCTACAGATTTTTCACTAAATAATTTAAACATAAAAATTCTCTAACTTTTATTTAGTAGCAGAAAATGGTATTGAAGTTGTTAAAAAAATTGAATAATGTTATTAATAAAGTGAAAAAAAAGATATTCTAATATTATAAAAAATAATTAATTAAGAAAATAATTATATTTCACTAATATCATTAAATATTTAAAATTATCCATAAGAGGTTATAGTATCAAAAATATTATATTTAATTATATATTATACGCTTAATTATTTTGGCCCCTCCAAAATTTTTGGTCAAGCTTCGCCACTGGATCTACTATATAGGTTGGAAAACAATTTGCAAGTTTATAAGCATAAGTTCCATCTTGTAGAAACGAAGAATATTGGCCTTGTTATTTAGGTCTAAGTTTGATTATTATATATTAATTAAATATATAATGTTATTTAAATATAATAGTATTATTATATTTAAGTATTATAACAATTATATATTAAATAAGTCATATATAGTTAATTATATTTATTATAATAAATATAATTAATAAACATTATAGATTAATCATATATAACATTATTTATAGTTAAATAACATTATAATTTTAATTAATATATATTAATCAATATATATGATTATATAATTATATATATTTGTTAACATTATTCATAATTATAATAACATTATATACTAATAAAAAATATAATAAATATATAACATTATTATATTTAATTAATGATATATATATATATATATATTTATTTATTGATAATAATTTATTTATTAAAACTATATAATAATATAGTTAAATATTATAATAATTAATAATAATGTATTATAATTTTATATTAAACTATATAATTAATAATAATATATTATAATATATGGTTAAATAAAAATAAATTCATATATCATGTTAAAGAAAATTTTAAAAAATAATAAAGTGAAAGTCATATAACATTTTACAACTTCATGATTTAAAAAATTAAAAAAAAAGTCATATATCATCTTACACTTTATTAAAAATATAAGAAAGTCGTATACTAGGTTATGACTTCTACCCAAAAAAAAAACAAAAATAATAATAAACGGTCACTTTAGTCTCTGAAAGTAAAAAGTATTGTTACATTAGTCCTTAAATTGAAGGAAAAAAAAAAAAGTTCTTGGACTATCAAATAAGTCCTAAATTTAACTACTTATTGTCAATTTAGTCCCTAAATATATGTTAATATTATCATTTTAGTCACACATTTTTTTGAATTTTAGACTAATATGATTGTCAGTTTGCACTTTCAAAGACATTTTTTTTTTATTTCTTTCAATTCAATAACTAATGTGATAGTGTCTTCCGATTTCAGGGTTAAAGTGACTGTTTACTTTATTTTTTTCTCAAAAGTATCTTTTTTTGGAAACTAATTTTTGAAAGTTTTAAAATATTAATAAATTTCAAAAATTAGTTTCCAGAATGTGTTAATATCTACTGGATTGGAAGTAAGTTTTCGAAAGAATATACCAAGCATTTGACTCTAGGCGCCCGCCTTCTTTTGTATTGGGTTGCTGGATGGTTCTAGGGCATATATACATAGAAGATTTTGAATTTATTTTTGAAAACAGGTATATTTTAGGAGAAACACGTTCCAGGAGTTTTGGGTTCCATTTGATTCCACATCTCAGATCTCAGATAAGCAATGCTGCATAAAAGGTTTTTTGTTCCCCCTCACAAAGGCTAGTGTCTATGCATAGGAGGGGATATGGGAATAAATCCCTGTTCTATGGTTTTCATATAAACGATACTCTCATAAGTAAGGGTACGAGTAAAAATACCACCTTCTTTAACTCCTGTTATTATTCTGATGGATTGAATTTCTTTCATAGGTATTTCGAGAATAATACGACGATTGCAAAGTCATAGCCAGTGCAAACCTTTGTATACATTTTGTTGGTGGCGGCCTGCAAGAGTAACTGCTGCTACATCTACTTATCTTTTGGTGAATCTTGTAAGAACACGACTTGAAGATTAAACAATTTAGAGTTTTGTTACATTAAATATTAATATAGAAGGATGTTTAATGAGCTTTTGGATGCTGCTTGAAACTTTTTAGGATCCATGTGCTTGAAATTGAGTACTTATTGTGACCTAGTGCTTTCTTCTCAAACACATGTTCAGTCTTTTCGTATTATCAAATTTTGACTTTTTTAGGAATTGACTTCTTTTTATCGTGTAAGCAAATAAAGTTTGCATTCTGATTTGTAAGGTCATACTTCATTGTTTCATTTTTTTCCTTAAAATGTTGTGATCCATTTAATTCTCATCCTCTTATAATATTTTCGTTGCATTAAATTCTTCTTTGAATCTCATATTGGAATGTTTGTGAGTGTGAATTGATTATTTTCTATCGTGATTGGCATGCTGTATAAAGGTATATTACTAATTATAATAACTCGTAATTAGTATATTGTTGGGACCTGCCATTGGTTGCTTTGGCTTGCTGTTTGGTATTTCATGTCACCTAATTACCTTTAAAATATTTAGGTAGAAATTTGGATAATTAATTGCTATTTTTGTATTCTTGCACATGGTTTGACACATCCAATCTTGTCTTTCTACATATTCTGTTTCTGCTGCAAAATTTGCTTTTTTCTGCTTCGGCATATGACTATAGTTCTTCATGATATTTACAATTTTGAGAGCACAGCAAGCAAGGTATCTTAACTGTCACATATATGCATGTAGCATGCTTTGATTGGTAATCATATAAATTGAAACAAGTTATATGATTCCAAGAGAACAAAGATGTTTAGCAATAATAATAATAATAATAATAATAATTAAGAAAAGCATTACAAGAAAGAAAATCAAACTTAATTCTGTACTTGTATAATGATGTTAGAAAATGAGATATCTTTATCTTTTGTTCAAACACAGTACATCTTTGTGTATTTTCTATAGTTTTGACATATGCTATCTTTTAATGAGAAAAAATTAGTCTTTTGCCGTGACAATATTTGCATTTTGCTATATTAAGCTCAAATACAACTTTTTAATCTATATTATAAGATGGTGGATATTATCACTCATAATTCATCAATAACTTATGACTAATTGTTTCAAAAATATGTACCAACCTTTATCTCAGAAATATATATGTATATATATATATATATATAAACTAGGTTACATAATAACAAACAAAAGAAAAATGATGTCAAAGTGTGATTAAATGTAAATTGCACCTTTTTTGTTTTTTTTAACTTACAATTATTTTTCTACAAACTAAATGATATAATAAAAGTAAAAGTTCTTAAATTTATGAAACATATTAGTTGTTTGATCATTTATTCTTTAACTCCTAGACTATCCTTACAAGGAGAAGTTCTACAACAACAACAAAAAATAAGTCAAATATGAATATGAATATAAATGTATTATAATATCATTAATAATAAATATTTTAAAAAAATAAATAATCTTTTTAAAACTTTAATTCTATTTTTTAAATTAATTATATATATTCATTATAATTTTATTTTAAATTCACATATTGTTATATTTTTAAATTTTGTCTTAATTAATTATACATCTCTCTCTCTCACTCACTCACTCACTCACTCACACACACACACACACACACACACACACACACACACACACATAATAAAATAAATTAACCATCAACTGCGTAGATCAACTAGCGTGAGATTATCCCAACTTAAAATCAGTACTCTCGAGTTTGAGTTCTAAGTATGCACATATATTAAATATTGTGGTCCTATTCTATTCGAGCAAAATTATCTTCCATAAAAAATGTGGTCTCAAACCAACTTCCTATACACTGTATGTCAATGTTTACAATTTAAATGAAATATAAAATGTATAAGTTAAAAACTTAGATACGTGCTGATTATATTGTTCTTCGAGAATTATAATTTCACCTCAATAATATGTATAATCTTTTAATGCAAATTTTTATTACACAAATTTCCTGTACATAACTTTATATAAGTTTTATCTTTAATTTTAAAAAAACTCATTTATTTCTCCTTTCCCACTCATTTCTCTCTCATCTCTCATGTCTCACGACCATTGAACTTATAGACTCTCTTTTCTCAAGCATTCATCTTCTCCTACCCTTCCACTGTAACGATCTATTGTCGCTACATGTCAACTAAACAACTACCTTTACTCGGATAATTTAATTAGATTATTGAAACTCTTAATTAATTTTACTTATGAAAACGTGAGAGGAAATTTTTGCATTTTCGAGATTAATACATATCTATACCAAAACCATAAGGAAAAACACAAGAACATACCTATATTTGAATAGTAAAAAAAAAGGTCCATACAAAATAGGTTCCAAAGCCTAGTCATAAATAAAGGGGAACAGAAGCCATGAAACTACTTTGACAATAACTGAACATAAGAATTGAGGTTTCCCAAAAAGTGTAGGGTGTGTGAAGCACATGTGTACCCACAAATAAATCGAAAAAGGGAAGGTACATATACTCACTCTCTAAGTTGGTCATAGCTACACATAAAGTACTAACTAAGGAACTTAAGTAGCAAATGAAATAGGCTATAGAATGGATTGCCTCTGTGATGTTCTTATGTGTGGACTCCTTCATATTGTTATCCGATGGAACGTTGGGTGATGCCACCCTGAAGGGAGTCTATACTCATAGGTCCCAAGTCCATCTCCTGCAGCTAGTGATACCTTTTGAATGGTATACATGATAGAAATACCTCCAGTTTGACGATTGTTGATCATTGTAATGTCTTAATACTAGTGGCCATCGAAAAATGTAGAAATCGCGAGGAGTCAAAAATGGTCATGGGGAGATCTTGAACCTAGTCCATTTGCTCCCACGAATAAGTCATTCGGGATCATCATAGCCATAACCACGCATGCAACAGTACAATGGTAAGCTTATGAAAATATGCCTGGATACAATTAAAGTTTACAAATATAAAATGGTGTCATCCACTACATAATTACATAGTAATGACACTTAATTATTTAATTTAAAACATATAGAAATAACTATTCAATTATTCATTCACTTCATGACAATAGACATTCATCAATTATCAAAAGATTCAACATAACAATTAATTTGATACCAACATGCAAGGAATGAATCAAACTTACTACTAGCACAACTCATCAATCATACGCAACCATGAAATGATGAATATAGTCATACAATGATATGGAGACACTACTCTATGGAGATTTTCTACAGTTCGAGTGATCAACACGGAGACATCATTTAACATAGCACCATAGCCACAAGGATCTCGCGGATCCCATCAAAGCACCATTATTAGGGGAGCCCATGAATTGATCTAAGGAAATGATGTAGTGGTTTGTCAGGATAGACATAAGTGGGTAATGACTTACCATGACACATGGTTTACAAGGACCTTGGCCTACAATGTGTGATTTGCTCGTCTATCTAT
Source organism: Spatholobus suberectus (assembly GCA_004329165.1). Taxonomy (NCBI): domain Eukaryota; kingdom Viridiplantae; phylum Streptophyta; class Magnoliopsida; order Fabales; family Fabaceae; genus Spatholobus; species Spatholobus suberectus. The sequence goes on along the minus strand of QUWT01000331.1, from coordinate 91,556 downwards.
CCTCAAGGTCCATCAACAGCTACCCCACTAACCTTTCCAACACTAGGTTGTGGGTCCCAACAGGCAACCCTAACTTATGTGCCTACTCATATCACAGTATAAGATCCATCGTCATCTACCTTAGCTATGGACTTATACATGCACGCATGTACACCTCATTGGTAACAAAAATCAACACTTGTCTTTATTGGATATTTAAAATCATACACTGCTACACTATAGAAGTTCCACTAAGAAACCTTCATAGTAAACAAGCAGAGGTCCCACTAAGCAACCTTTGCTACATAAGAATTCCATTTTCTGTACTTAACGTTTTCCATCGATGACGAATAACGTATGTTATAAAGATTTAGGCTAAATTAGTATTTTGATCCCTTATCTTTTCACAAAATCTTATTTTGGTCCTTTATCTTTAAAAGTTTCGTTTTGATACTTTATCTTTTGAAAACGTCCTATTTTGGTCCTTCCTTCAGTTTAAATAAACACCGTTAATAATTTAAAGATAATGGTAGTTTTTAACCATCATTAAACGTTTTTTTTTTTCTTTCTCCTTCTTCTTCTTCTTCCCCTCTTCATCACCTCACCTCTCTCTCCCCTCTTTTCTTCTTCATCTTCCTTTTCACTACCACCTTCCTCCCTCTGCTAGGCGTGGACCACAGTGGTGGGTGGCAGTGGCAGAGTGGTGGAGGTTTTGTAAGATGTGACGAATTGGGTTTTCGCACCACCCATCATTGTCACAGCTCTGCCACCCACTACCGCCATCCACGCCCAACAGAGGGAGGAAGGTGGTGATGAAGTGGAAGATGAAGAATAAGAGGGGAGAGAAGGTGCAGTAACAAAGAGGGGAAAGATAGAAAAAAATATTTTATGACAGTTAAAAATCGCCATTATTTTTAAATTATTAACGGTGTTAATTTTAAACTGACGGAAGGACCAAAATAGGACATTTTCAAAAGATAAAGTATCAAAATGAAACTTTTAAAAGATAAAGGACTAAAATAGGATTTCGTGAAAAGATAAGGGACCAAAATACTAATTTAGCCAAAGATTTATGAACATTAAATTAGTTTCACTTGAATCTTTTGATTATTTTATTTTAGACTAATATGTCTTAACTCTCACCTTCTAATTACTAAGTTTTATTATCAAAATTTTGGGGTAATTATGGTTTCACTAAACATATCTTTACGTTTCTCATATAAATTGTTAAATTTTAGAAATATGTAATAAATTCAGATTAATAAATTCTAAAATTTTCATTTTGGGTTTCAAATCTAGATTTAACTACAAATAAACATTTTTAGTGTACTACTTTTTTTTGTTTTTTAAGTTCACCCAAATCATGTTGAATAAGGTAACCAAATTCACTTAATTTCATTTTTACAAGGTAACTCTAAAGTTGAAAATTTTCAGTTTTCAAAACCAGATATAGGTGCAAGTTTGAACATTCAAACAAATTTTTGTTACGGGCAATTTATATACCAGTTTAACGATTGAAAAGTCTATTTTTTGAATACTAACCATGCCTTCAACAAAATTCTATAAAAAATTCCAATTAAACAAACAAGCTAAAGAGGTTAGACTGTCTCACTGGAAGAGCATCTGTTTCTCATTTGATTTTTAATAAATAAGACAAATGCTTTAGGATAAAACTTGACATCGCAATCTAGCATTTTAAGTCTAGTTTCCAGATTGACCAAGATCTTTCAAAAATATGGTGTGTGCATTTATAGTTATTTTCCCTCCAAACCATTTCCAAAACCACAATCAATAATAGATAGTACTTCAACTCCAACTTATAAAAATCATATAAATCAAAAATAGTTTCAAATCAGGCATGTGATATATGAATTTAAAGCTTGAAATCTATAGTTTGTACTCATTTAAAAACATTTTTCAAAAAGCATTCACAAAAGTACAAAATACAAAAATGTGACTTTTGTCAGTTTTTGTATCCAGATAGCAACCCCAACTCAAAAATGAACAAAGCTCTCTTATTTTTAACTTCTTTGAGTGCTTCTTGGGCCTAAATCATATCCCAATGACTCTATTTCCAACAAGACAAGAATCATGCAAAATAACAACCACACAAAGAGTTATAGCAAAAATACTCAAACATATTCTTACAAAAATAACACTGATAGCATATATTCATCATATAACTTCACATCTCTTCAACAAGCTTTCATATTTTCAGGTAATCACCACAAACACATTTTTCACTCAAAGTACAGTACCAAACAGATCCATCTTCATTCAAAACACAAGCTTAAAAGTAAGCTTCCCTTACTTGTGCTGGTTGGTTAAAGCTAAGAACTTTAAGGTAGTTTTGGAGGAGACGAAATGAGTTCTTGAGTCCTTTCTCCAACTTGATCAAAACAAAAGATCAATGGAGTAGGATTTTCATAAGATAAAAATGGTGAGTTAGGTGATAGAAGATGAAGCTTAGGTTCACATAGAAAAGTAGTAGGAAAGGTGAAGAAAAGCTTGTGGAAAACTTACCAATCCAAGCCTTGTATGTGAAGCCTTGGTGAAGAAAGGATGCACCAACACCAACAACTAAACCTTGAACTAGCTAATGGAAGCTTCAAATGAGTTGAAGGAGAACAAAATGGTGGGGGAAGAGCTCTAGGATGCTCACGGCCAAATACAACAAAATGGCCTAAAATTCACTAAGTTTATGTTTTAAAATACAAGACAATGAATGGCTTTAACCTTAGTAATTAGGGTGTTAAGATTTTGAGGTTTCTAAGACAAGATAAGGAAACAAATCTCTTAAGTAACTAGTGCATGGTTTGGACATCCAAGCAAGGCCCATTTGGGTAAGATTTTAACAAAAAATGGTTAAATGTAGTTGATTTAATCAAAGGATAAGATTTTACTAAAATGGTTAATTACACTTTAATTAACCTTGATATTTTTGATTTAGTGACATTGAGAGATGTGTTAATGATACATTTGATTTAATTACATAGTTTTAGAGAATTTTTTTTACTCTCAAATAGCTTCTTTAAATTGTGCCTTGGTACTAAATTAAAATAATACTATTTTAATCAACGATATTAGAATCAATTAAAATTCTAACAAGGACTTAGTTATAATTAATAACATTTATTCATAATTAATTTGACAAGTTTTCTTGACTCTTTAAATTCTTTGACAGTGTAATCTTATATTGTCAGTTCACAACATAGTTCCAATTTCAATAGAACTTTTTACTGAAACTCACACACAAAAAGAAAATCACATATATTATTTAATTAATATTTCAGGAATGAAAGATTAATTTTCTTTTGTAATTATTTTCAAGTACTTTTAAATCACCAATTGGAAAAATTAAAGTGTTACACCCACATGGTCCTCGTTTGCAACCATTTAATGATATGCATTTAATCATAATGAACATGTTATAATAAGCAAATGGATAAAGTTCATTTCAACCAAAACACATAATGCTAACAAGTATAGTTGGTAACGAAAAAACATGTTTATTTATATTTTTTTTGAAGGATGTGGGTTGGTATGAAGGTCTATAGTCCTAAATAATATAAAGATGTTGTTGCATCATTTGTTGACATGGTTTGACACATGTGACGTTTTGCAAGTTGTGGTTTTCAATGTACAAACAAATAGTTATAAAATTCTGGTAAGCCATTCCCCACAAATTGTTTACTTATAGGAATACTTACTGTGAATCAATATCGTCATCCACCAATGCCTAACCCCTAACCCACATTTTTTGTGAGAGATGGTAATGCCTTGGAGCTTCAACAACACAACACAACATTCACCAAGGAGGAACAAGAAAGAAATTCTTAGACTTATGAGAGTCCTTCATATTGTGGAGTTTGCAAAAGTTTGTTCCTTTGATTGGTCTTGTTGTTGAATTTTGGAAGCAACATTGAATTTTGAGCATTCATATGGATTGATTGATTGGTGTTTGAACAAGTTCTTGTACATTTTCATTATAGACTCGTTGTCTAGGTATGGATTAGAGAAACATAGGAGGATGTCACATTTGGACATTAATTCCATGCTTTGCTTGTGTGATTTTAAGCAATGAAAATAGTGATGTACTTCATATTATTTTTTTAATCTAGATTATATAAATAACACTTATGGACTAGTGATTTTTTTCCTTGCTATTAGATTGGTGATTTGGGTTTATAACAAACTGAAAATCGATGGGGTTTCTTAAAAGGTGTGTTGAATTAATATTTCTTCTCATTGTCTTTAGAGATTAATTTATGGTTTAGCTTCAACAATTTAACACTTGAAAAAAATTGTAAGACATGTGATAAGGTGAGGACTAACAGTTGAAGGTTACAAATTTTCTATGTAATTAATATTATCAATAATTTCTTCATACATGAGAGTGCCTCTAATGTGATGATGCTGTAAAGTTTGATTAACAGTGTTAACTTTTCATTGGAGGGAATCAATTAAATTGCACTAGTTCTGGTTGTTTGGTTTGTAGAGTACACATGGATGTACAAATGCTTATGCATGGATACACTAACTAGTTGGTGATAATGGAAGATAGTAAATGAAAAAGTTGTAATGACCCTCTGTCGCCACAGTACTACAAATAAACTCCTATATATATATATATATATATATATATATAAAGATACTTAATAATAATCGATCCACATGTTACTCTAATATACACAAGATATGAGATAATACTGTATACATGCCCATTTATATACAATAACAAGGGAGAAACACAATCCAAACTCCCTATAGCTGGTCAGCTATACAACATATACATCAAAACACAAAGAAAAAGCTTCTATGAGAGCTCCACCCAAAAAGGCCTTCTACCATCACCATGGAGACCTCCATGCCTCAACTGTGGGAAGCCAGATCTATAAAAGCTTCACCTTATGCTCCCACGCCAAATTGACGTGATCATCACAGTCACAGCAACACAACAACAGCAACAAGACATCCAACCAACAATAAAACAAGGCAAGGGTAAGCTTATAAAACAAAAACCACATAATATATACAATTCATATTCTCACACCATCAACATACCAAGATGGGTCTGCATACAATACAACACATCATGCTGTCAACCCTATATGTCAATATATGAATGACATGACTCTCGAGATATTTCTATATTCTGGGCAATCAGCCAAATCTTATCCCCTACCATGGCCTTCTAAGCATTATTCAAGGATTGCCAAATGTAACACCCTAAGGGGCATTACCGTAACTAGGTCTAGATTTAAAAAAAAAACAAACTTAAAAGGTAGAAACAACATACAAATGCTACTCATAAATATAATTAAATATTATATACGAACAATATAAAAAAAAAATACATGTCAAATATAACTTATCTGTCACCCGAAGGTATCGTACAAAATATAAAGAAGAATACAAAAACTTAATATAAACTAGACTACGTTTTCTTGCATGTGACTCCAAGCTCCAACTACGCATGTCTTCACCTGTATCCTGAAAAGGAGAAACTTAAAGGAATGAGACATAATGTCTCAGTGAGTGCTCTAAGGACTCTACGGTTGGGTTACACTCTTCTATTCGGACAACCCTCATCATTTATCTTTATGGCTTTAAACTCACTAGGTCTCTCATAATTCGTCATACCTACGGTCCAATCTACACCTTTTAATCTTCAATACTTTCTGTGTTAACTACTCTCTCATTCTCCTGACTGTTATATTAGTTTACTATCTTATTCTCACCTAAGAACTTTTTCTTACCCAAAATGCTCTCTAGTATTTAAACCCTTCATGTTTAGATTTTACTTTTCTTTCTTTTAATATTTAAGGTTGGTCTTTATGGGTCAAGTCTAAGGTCACAAACATTCGAAAATACTTTTGACCATCCCTTAACACTCACCTTAATATCGTCATTTTGTTCTCTCTTATTTGTCTTATACCTTTCTATTACGCTGTGTGGGGATTCACTCTTTCTCTACCTCATTCACAACTATTATTATCCAACTAGGACCCTCACAACACTATCCTAGGGCCTAGCCTCTCACTTATCCTTGAGGTAGCAAACACATTTTAATTACAAGCATACATTTATTTCACATCTTTTGCCTAGTAACTAGATATACACATTGTTTTGTTTCATCAAGTAAGCATGACATACATGCATAACATGAGCACATATACATAATCTTGACAATTCATCACAATACACAATCACATTTTCACACGTGTACACATTACATCATTTGCTTATGAACAAGGTCACATAGAATTCGCACAATTACAACGTAGCACACTTCAACATATCACACTACAACAAGATACATATGCGTGCGATGTTCCTAAACCACTACTCATGCACATGTGGTACCAACCTAAACTTTTCAGAAAGTAGACTAGGAGTAAATGTAGGCCATAAGAAGCGTCATCGGTACCAATGCCTTCGGCTTTCGCACCCTCAACTAGCATGATATCCCCCGGTGACTAGTCAAGGTTACTCAGTTTTGCTAGTACGCCCCGGCTCCATGGGATCAGCATGGACCATTGGAATTTTCCCAACCGGATAACCCCAAGGCTAAGGTTAAACAACCCATCACGGCCTCCACCAACCAGATTCCTACATACTTTTCTCATCACATAACTCAAATGTTATGATGCATGGTCACATACAATGCTTATAGCTTTCATAGACTTTTATCATGAATCATAGGCACAATTTCATATCACACTCATTTTTTCAAAGTAAATAACAACCATACAATATAAACTCAACAAGACATAAAAAAAACAATAACAATGAGTTAAACACTGCCAAAAGGAGTTCACAAACACAAGGAACGTAATAGCAAAAGTCGTATCCGCCCAACGGTCAAGCAAACCGCCCTAGCAGGTCTGCATCGGAACCCAACCCGCCTAGCAGTATTGCCGCCAGCGTAGTCGTCAGGATCAACCCACCAAGCGGATGTTTCATCCCGCCAGCGGGTCCACGCGCCTAGTGTAAACTGCAGAATCTAGTTTTGAAGAAAAGTCGCCCTAAGCGACTATCTTAATCCCGCCGAGCAGATCCGAGGTACTAATTTCAATTTGTTTTTCCTATTGTCTTTGGTTTCAAATGCTCCAAATAAATAACTAGATTCCTTAATCACTCTTCTACATTGATAATTGTTTAATCTAATCTATAAATTCCTTACTCTTTCACAATCTCCTCAAAACCCATCAAATCCCTAAATTTAGGTATAAGAAAGGAAAATATAAATAGAGGAACAAGAACAAGGAAGGACACGGGGAGAGCACTCACATTTAGGAGCACTGCAAAACTGAGTTCTAGGGTTTGGGTTCGCCGGTTTCTATTCCTCCTTCTTCTCTTCTTTTTCTTCTTCTCTTTTCTCCTCATTCTCTCTAACTTCTTTCTTCTTCTATTTTGTGACGGCTAAACCCAACCCTCCTTCTCTATTCCCTTCTTATAACATGTGGGTGGGTATATGGCTTAGTGGGCTTTAGTCTCTTATTGGGCCCTAGATGCTTTTTTGAGTTCTATGATAATATTCCTACTAATTTATAATACTAAGGTATTAAAACAACAACAACAACAAAACAATAATAATAATAATAATATATAATAATAATATAATAACAACAACACAAACACATATATAATAATAATAATATAATAATAATTAATAATAACTCTTAAAACATCTTTTGTCTAATAACATATGAGAAGGGGTTCTTACTAAGAGCTAGCTCATGATTTATTTCTAGTACTTGAAATTTGGGGTGTTACACCAAAACTCTGATAAGTGGATAAGCTTATGGTTGTTAGGATAAGTGAATGTGGGTGGTGGTATACTGTGACACAAGGCCTACACTGCCTTGGCCAACTGCGAAATTACCCATCCAGCTCATTCCCTAGGCCCTAGCTTTTAGACCCTACTTCTTATCCAGGCACTAGGTTGAAGGCCCATTGAATTCCAACCTTGGTCACCATCCACCTTACATGCCTACCCACTGTCACTACCGGGGGTCACGACAAATACGGCGCAAAAATAATTTTTAAATGGAGTCGCTACCAAAGTTTTATTTGAGGGAAAAATATTGGAAAACCCTTAAAAAATGGTCTTTGAAATCAAAGGTAGGTTCGAGAGTCGATTACGTGTAGGGAAGATATTAGCTGCCCTACACGCCCATTAAAACGGGTACCTCTAATTAATTGCGCAAAACTATGTAACTTTTATAAATATTTATTTTACCCTAATAGAAAACAAGAACAAATATATTTTTTTTTGAGAATTTTTTATGTTTACTTTTTTTGAATTTCCAAAGACAAGAAGAAATTCGATTTTTATTTTAAGGAAAGAAAAAAAAACTTAAATTAAAATTTGAAAAGAAACTCTTTTTTTTAAGGACTTTTATCTTTTATCATTATAGTAAAGAAAGTCTTGAAAAGATATTTTTTTGTTTTTTATTTTATGAAAAGGAAAAAAATTTTAAAATTAAAAACATTTTAGAAAAAGATTAATTTTAAAATTGGAAAGAATTTTTCGGTATTTTTAAATTAAAGACTTTATCCTTGCACAGGGTTCAAGTAGCAAATGGCTAGTCATTAAACCTTAACGATCCAAATAATGTTAAAGATAGTATATGCTATTCAATTAACAATATTGGTTGTTGCGTATTTGGGTAAATTTTATTTTTTCATTTTCACCAAAAAAAAACTTCAATTTTGATTTATGCACAAAGTTATGAGGCAAGTGGCTATTATGTACACTTTTATGATCTAGGTAACATTAAAGGCAAATTCATTACTCAATTAATGTCACAAATATTGCATAAATTAAAATCATTATTTAAAAAAAACTAATACTAACAGAGACAAAGAAAGAAGCAAAAAGAAAGAAAGAAAAGAAAGAGAAAAGAAGAAGCGCACACAAAAGAAAAACTAAGTTGTGTATGAAAGTAAAAAAAAAGCATTTATAATATTACAACCTAAAAAGGAAAAAAAAACAACCTATATAAAAAGAAAGAGAACTGCATCATGAGAAAAACATAATATGGTAACCTATAAAAACAAAAGTTAAAAAAAAAAAAAATAAAGGATGAAAGAAGAAAAGGAAAAGGAAAATGAATTGATCTTTTACGTCAATGTTTATCAGCTTTGAAATTAAAGACATGAATATTAATGGCAAGGCACAATATAAGAATCAAAGAATGAGAGAAGGATACATTTGGGTATATTCAAGCAACAAAATTAAATATAATAATGACATGATAAGATTACAACATAACAATAATAAAATAAAGGACTATGAGCAAGAAAAGACAAATTAAGATGAAGCAAAAGCAATTTGCTTTCAGTATAATGGGATAAGGAGCACCTCAATATTTTTAGAAAATTGTTATCTGGTAATCAGCCACGTTGAGCAAAGCCTCAGTCTTGATGGCAGCAGTGTGATGAACTGCGATATATTTGGTAGATTCCTTTCTTCCCTTTTCTGAGCTTGTTTTTCGTCCCCCTCTCAGTGCTCATGGGTAATTTTTATAGCCAAATCGGCTTACCCATTTGTAACCAACCTCTCTCCAATATCCTACAATATCTTCAATTCAGCTACGTGACCGTTGCCATGATCTGTAACTGACTTATTTTCTCTTATTCTCCCAGATATTATTTTAAAAGATTTATCTTTATATTTTTTTTCCTGATTATATCTTTTAAAAATATGCCAGATAAAATTGGTTATTCACAACCCACACAAAGCTTGAGGCCCCACAACCTCAGCTAACAATATATGTATCCAAATGCATGTATCACCACAACAATCAACTCAACCACAATCATGCAAATACACACACACACACACACACACACACACACACATATATGTGTGTGTGTGTGTGTGTGTGTGTGGTGTGTATCACATCATCACACCACGTGGCCTACTTAGCACCATCTGTGGTCAACAATCACCATTAACCCCATGCAGGCCTAATTTAGCCTCTTGCATGGTCAATAGATAAGGTATCTCATCATTATAACACTCTACAACTAGTGGAGGTTCTTACTTAGGCAACCTTCCACCTAACTACCACTTCCTTACAAATTTTTACACAACAAAACAGAATTACATGCTCGCTTAGCGATCCATATGCTCGCTCAACGAGTACCTTTCATACAAAGAGCACACTCTCCCTTTCGAAGGTTCTCGCTCAGCGGTATAAGTCTCACTCAGCGAACTCAATTCTACAGAGCAGCCAAGTCTCAGGTAGAATTCTCGCTCAGTGAGACACTTACAACTTATCAAACAAATCTCCAACAATAATAAAGAATAACCAAAAGCTAGTTTAGAAAAGCATTTGAACATCTAATTATCTTAAAATATACATTTGACATCCATAGGAGTCAATAAAATCGTCAACCAACAACAACAATACTTATAAAGTAAAGAAAATCCTGGTACTCTCTCGCTTAGCGAGAATTTCGTCGCTAAGCTAGTGACAAGCTTCCAGCAACCTAAAAATCCGTCACTAAGCGAACATTTCCGTCGTTGAGCGAGCTATTTATTGCTGGGTGTGATTTTCGATCATTTTTCTTCACAAATCAATCACCAACACCCATTTTTTTACCAAATCAATCAACAACAAGCATCACAAAACAATTTTAACCACTTCTAATACATTTCTAACTGATTACATAACAATTTTATCCACAAATCATCCACAAATCTCAAATGCCCCCTTTGCAAACCCTTTTTTTTTTTGCTTCCAAGAATCACATATACACAATTATTCACGAAATCAACTGATTCCAAAGCATTAAATCGACATATTAACATGCACAACCACAAAATTAACCAAGAGTAAGCTTTCCTTACCTCTAAAAGTCTCTGAATTTGAATTTAGGTTTTTTGAGGATTCAGTGTCTTGAGCCAAATCTTCCATAGAGTTGTTTCTTCTCTCATCACAAGCACTAAAATAAGATTACAACTCCTTTACACATTCACAAACTCAAGAAATCTTAGAGAGAGAGAAAGAGAAGGGAGAAATGAGGAAGAAAACCCCCCCTTATATACCTTGACCTCCCGGAGCTCTTACATGGACTTTGGGTTATCTGAGGATCATATCTCATCAAACCACTCCCCATAACCCCTAACTGGTCTAACTCAATTATTTTCCCTCAAAAGCCCAAAATTACACTCACAACACATCCAAATTGGCTCAAGCACATATCTCAAACTTCATAATTCAAATCAGTATTTCAACAAACAACACACAACCATCATCACATACAACAATCCATACATAACAACAATTTATTTATTTCTTTTAATTAACTAAATTACATATCTAATTTCCACTTTTCAGTTATTAAACCACTTAATCATGAATTAGGAAAATAGGGTGTTACAAAAGTGATATCTTTTTTTGGAAAATTTGGAAGAATCTTGTTTGAAAAATAAAAATGGGGTTACCATAGATGCCTTCAAGTTGCATTGATGAGAAAGTGGCAGCATCACTAGGCACATTTGTGCAAACTGCACCTTTAATTGCTAGCATAAGCAACTATGAGATGAACTTGTTGGCTGGAGAAGAGCAAGGTAATTCCATGCAAAATAATGTGCTTAAATTTTCTAGAGCTTTCAAAGAATCACTTATTTCAAGTGTATGCAAAGATGGTAAGTTGAAGATTGACCCCAAGGGACAAGTTTGCTGGTTGTTTGTCAATTCGAGGAAAACTGGGCAGACACCAATTTCTAGAACTATAGGTTTTCAAAAAAAAGCATCATCTCCTTGTGTTAATGGTTTTGGAGGATATGGATATTCATCAACTGTGTTTAATGTCAACCATGATGCAACTAAAGCTTCTAAGTCACAAGTCAGAAAGCGATTATTGTCACCTTTGAATAGGATGCTGCTTGTGGGACATTTTAGAGATGATCCACTAAACATTGATGGTGGTATTTACAAAAGTTGCTCAAAGGATGGTGATAGCAATTCTAATGCCTCACATGAGTATAAGAAGGTTCATATTGGAAACAATAATCATATTCACTCGATGATCTGTCTACATCTTGTTTTTCAGAAATTTACACATTCATCCTATAAGGACTCTACTATAACTATATTGTATCTAGTCATCTCTATTCACATGATGAACATGTAGAACCATGGTCCTATAAGCATTTCAAATCATCTCCAACACTTAATATTTATGAAGAAACAATTAAAATGAGGTCCCAAACAGTTGTATTGTTTATACCATAAAAAAAGGTATCACCACCTCCATTCCCTTTGTCTCTTCTAGGTAAAAAATATTCTAAACATGAAAATTTGAGAGGATGTAGAAATATATTGATATTATGTTGGATAATGATAATTTGAATTTTCATGATGTGTAACAAACACTTGATAGAACTTTTTAAGGCATTTTATCTGCATAAGAGATGCCAAGTTAATCACAAATCAATTCCAACAATACGTAGCAAAATTCTAACCTGTTTACTCTTAATGAAATGATTCATATGAAAGAGTAGTAGACTCATCTTGCTAGCTTTCCTCCTTAGGATGCCATGTCATGTGGTACTGTGAGTATACTATCGATTAGTAGGTCCTTGATTAGTTTATTCGAGGAATCTCTGTTATTTGGTTGCTTACTATTTGGGAAAGTTAGTCAGGCTAAAATTATTCTCATATACTGGCCTCTACTTATGCATTAATTCCTAATGAAGTTAGCATAATTTGGGTGACCTTTTCTGTTATTTTACTCTTGTAATTGTTGTGTCTTCTATTTGTAAAAATTTGAAGGCTTTCTTACCATGTTGAATGTAATTGGTGGCAATTTCTCACCTCAATCACAAAAAAATACCATTTGTAGTAACTAGCATGGATGGAAACAAGTACTTACTTTATTATTCATCAATTAATCTTTTACGAAAGTTTTTATCAAGCAAATCTAGAGTTGCTAAATTTTAGAAAACCCTTAGCATGGATGAATCACGATATAAAAGAACTGTATACATATACCTATGAAAGGACGTATTCAATTGGAAATTCACTATAAGACCTTCAAAGTTGTTAAGTTGAGAACATAATTTCTCCCTTTTATCTATCTATCTATATATATATATATATATATATATGGAACGTATCTAGTGAGAGAGTTTTTTTATATGAGTGAGAGGAATGAATATTGACCATTAAATCTTGTTATGAATGGTCAAGATTAAAATATTTAAAGTCATGTGAGTTTTTTAAAAAGTCACATGACTTTTTAAGTGGTCACATAACAATAAATCATGACCATCCATGTATGGTTATATGGCCCAGATTTACTCCTATCACTCTCATATAAATATAACCCTTTCACTATATATATATATATATATATATATATATATATATATATATGTAACAAGAAAATGGCTATGCCTTGATGCATAACTTAATGTTTTGAATATTCTATCTATGGTTTATTCAATCTTTTATATACTGTTACAAAATATGACAAGGTAGCATTATACAACTGCCATCTTAGATTTTTGAAGGTAAAAGAGATCCCTAATTTGGATTTAAAAGAAGTGACTAATTAAAAGATGGTGTGTGTGGGAATGGGTGCTGTCAAAATATTAGTTTCAATGTTGGTGAATTAATTCCTAGTCTATCACTAGTCCACCACAAATCTTGGAGAAATATTAAATGTAAGTCCAAAAATTCTAGTATCCGCTAACGTCAATAATTTCATAATGAAACTAACTTTACTAATGTGAGCTTGGTCTTGTTCTGGATGCATGATTAATTGCTAAATGGTCATTATCCATCGGACTATCTCAATTCACTACATAAATACTAATAACAAAACTAATTTCTTCTTACCCTTAGTAATATGGGTTTATACCGTAACTTACTCGTGATCGTTATTATTGCAAGGATGATAAGTGCCTGAGGAAGGGTGATATAAGTTATGCCAGTACATCAGTAGTTCATGGTCATTGTTTAATATAAGTTTCATAGCTGTGGTACTGTGTTGAAACAACTGGAAGTCTAGTTTCTCGCTTAGATTCTACATTCACATACAGAATTCTACATAGTTGTACCAATTTGTGTGTGACAAATTGACAAACCTAAATGTAGGTTCTCAGTAATCCAAAGAAGATACCAATCCATACCTTCTTTTGCAATTACGATTTTAGTGACATGATAACTAGTACTAAGGTAGGATTGGGTAAATATATCACATTCAAAGTTCTTTCACCATGTAACCATCAATTTGCGTCTCATATAATCATCTTGCTTTATTACGTTAATATTGGTTAGAGAAACAATATTGAAAAGGATTCATGTACTTTCACCCAATAGCTTTTTGGAGAGTTGGTTCATGACATGGTATCATAGTCTTTATGATCAAGTGATCTAGAGTTCAATCCTTTCCACCACCATTTTTCTAATAAAACTTGAATTTCAGCACAAGATAAGATGGTTGTGCATGCTTTAAGCATAAATGACTCTTATTTGAGTGGGCATGGTAGAGATATAATAAAGCCATTCATGTGTCTTCATCTAACAACATAAGTTTTTGAAAGAGTTGGTTCATGACAATGTTAATTGAAAATTTTAAGTTGAACATATTAAAAAAGAAGCATTATATATTTAGCTTTTAATATAGATGTAGGAGATCCAATTTAAAGCCTGTCTTCATATATCAATTCTTAAAAGTGGTACTTTTATATGTGTTTAGTTATAGTGAATTGAACTTAATTATAACAAAAACAAGATGTTAACGATAAGATACAATCCAAGTTTTAAGTAGTATAATGCCCAATTAGAGCTACTTAGTGTAACCATACTACATGATACCTCAATCTCAATATTAAAGGCCCATGCTAATGTGATATTTGTTCAAACAATTGTTAAGGATTGCTTTGATGTATATGATAAGATATAATTATAGTATAAATTTTGTTAGTGCGTCCTCATATATTGAATGGAGATAAGCAAGTTCTCATATGGATTGCATGATTTAGTAAATTAAATCCTACCTCACATTATTATGCCTTGCATAGTCAGTTTGCAAAACCTTTTAGGCTTAGCGTCGAAGCCTACTTTTTGTTAAATTTATTTGAATACGAATAATATGCGCTTGTTATTTCTTCCCTTTTCTACACACTATTTTAGATCAAAAATTTTACTAGTACACCAAGTTTAATGAGCTTTGCTTGTATTCCTCTAAAGTAGACATTCTTGCGGCAAAAGGTCACTTTAACTATGTCTAGACCGATGTCTATGGTGGGAAAGGAAAGCCAAATTAGTTCTAACATCAAAGCTGATGCCAAGTCTTTGTTGATCGCAGTCGCTAGTCATAGAGATAAAGATCATCTCACCTCAAAATATATGGAGAGTTTGATAGTTTTAAATGTTCAAAGGCTAGTAAAGAATAGAACTTTAGTTCAATCACATGCCTCATTAATGAAGACAAAATTTTACATGGTTGTTACTTGTTCCAAGGCCGGTGGCAATGCTATTAACGCATACATTTTTCTCTATGCTCTTCACCTTTGCTTTAGGTGCCTTTTGCCTAAGAAACGTTCAAGGTTTGTTCATAAGTGCAAATCTGACATACTTTTTGTAGAAGTCAGAAATATTGTGGATAATGAACATGAAAGAATTTTTTACTTATATGATGATATAAGGGTAGTATTTCCTCAACGTCATTCAGATTCTAATGAGGGCAAGGGTATGTATGTAAAATATATATATAGGGAATGTATCAAGTGAGAGGAATAGATATTAACTATTAGATCTTGTCACGAGTGGTCAAGATTAAAAATACAAAGTCATGTGAATTTTTAAAAAAATCACATGACTTTTTAAGTGGTCACATGACATTAAATCTTAACCTTCCATGTATGGTTGTATGGTCAAGATTAACTCCTCTCACTCTCATATAAGAATGATTCTCTCACTAGATATGTTCCCTATATATATATGTGTGTGTGTGTGTGTGTGTTAAGTGGCTTTAATCCATTCATGCACTTATATGTTTTATAATACTGATCACGAGAATGTGCCAAGCCTTAATGAATAGTTAAATACTTGCTTCAATCTTGCAAGTTATTTTCTTCATGTGTTCCAAATTATCAAGACTACACGAAGCACTTATAGGGTGGTATCTTCACTAATGAATGTTTAGTTAACAGTCTTAAGTGAAATGATGTTAATCTTATTGAAAAACATTGCACTTTTTTTTTATTTTAATGTGATTTCAAATATAGTTCTAGAAGTATCAGTTATGAAAAGTTTGACACTTTTTGGTTCCCTATTTCTTATTAGAGAAATATTATTTGTATAACAATTCATATAGCAATACTTTTTGTGTTTATCTCTCTCCCGTACATCATTTATTACATATGATAATAATGGAGAAAGATAGACACGAAAAGTTTGTTGTATAAATTATTGTATGAATTATTGTACGTGTATCACATCTCTTCTTCTTATTATCTCATCTAGTGATTATTTCATGTTGCAATTACATGTGGAATATCATTTCCCTTCGAATCCAAATACTTCGACATCAGTGGCTAAAATGTTGTTTCTCTCGCATTGTTTTTAGTATATATATATATATATATATGTAGTACATATACAATCATTTCTTTCAAATTTGGGGCCATTTGCCTCCATATAACTTATATATTGTAAATTGGATAGCAATTGTCCATATTTGATTCATAGTACTTGCCTTGACTCTTAAAAAGGCCTGAGGTGTCGTGGCCAAAACAGAAATACCATTATGCTTATATAGGAAGAGAGTGATAACTGAGAACATTTAATATTGAAACAACTATTTTGGATAAGGTAGAGCAAATTAATTTTCTCCTCCCCCCATTTCTTTTCATTTAACTTCTCCTTTCCCAACCCCTCTTTATTCAATATGTGCAAGAAGACCACAGTTTTGTTAAATTAATCCAAAGGCAAAATAGTGCTTGAAACCCCCATGTGAGAAAGAAGAACTACTTGTAACCATGTTAGCGACTACAACATATTGAGCCCACCAATACATTCTTCTCTAAGCTGTGCTAGAACTTGAAAAGTAAGACTACCATAGGTATTAGGGCATAAAAATTATCATATAAGCTAAACACAGGGAATGAAAATTTTTAGAGCAGTATGTTGGAGCAAACCACTTTTATTATTTTCAAACTCAGTTTTAACTTGAAGGACTTATTTAGTGGTCAAGATAAGAAATGTAAGATAGGATAAGTTATCTTATCTTATTTTAATTAACCCACTAGGGTCAACTTAGTGATGGGAGGTTAGGATAACTTGCATAAAGTCATATGTTCTAAACTCAATGTCGTCATTCTACACACACACAAAATCTTATTTTCATTTATTGTTTGCTGAGTTAATATGACAAGATAAACTTATCTTGTTTACTTGTCCTATCCTATCTATTATTTTAAAAATAACCCTATCTTTTTTATTTTTAAAAATTATCTCAAGGAAGAAATTGAGTTAAGAAGTAGGATAGGATAAGATAGGGTAAATCATTTTTTTTTTCATTTCATCCTCAATCTCATCCTAGGCAATTAATTTGTTCATTGTTCAACAACCATTATCATGTTGCTACCATTTCCCCTGCGATTACTATTGCCATTATCACTACCATCATTATCACTGTTATTATCACTACTATAATTTCTATCATTGCTATGATCACTATACCATTGCTCTCATCATCACCACTATTGATAGTGTCAACATTGTCGCCAATAACACTTCCACCATCGTTGTCATTATCATTATTGCTACAGTCAATTGCTACACTAGCATAAACACCATCAATGCTACCAATGTTGTCAATGCCACCACCATCACTATTGATGCCACTACATTATTAACATTGTCGTCATCACCACCACTATTATCATCATCATGTCTACTGTCGTTACCCCTTACCTTCACCACCACTTTTACAAGGATACATTTGTCAACTTCATATAATTTATATTACTATTTATCGAGCTATTTGTTACGCATTAAAAATTGGATAGGATAAAAGCTTATCATACTCATCTCTTTTCTTATTGTATTCTGACCATCAAATTAGCTTTTACAATTTTTACAATCTTATGTTACAAACATATTGGCCATGCAAATTCATTTTTAGTGGAAGTGTGTTTGGTAGAAGAGAAATTTTTTCATGTCCAAGAATCATGATTCTTGGGAGTTATGAACCCCGAAAATCATGATTCTTCCTAAGAATCATGATTCTTAATAATGATTAAAATTTGTTTGGTTGGTCATAAATATTTTTGAAAATATTTATATTTGTTACTTGGGAGTTAAATATTTTTATGTTTAGTTTTAATAGAACTTTTTCAAAAATTTAATTATTTATCACATTAAATGAGTTAATAAAGGTAACTTGATATTTTTATGTCAGTAAAACTTTTCTTTCCACTCAAGAAAGTTAGATTCCCACCTCCCTCCATAGGAACTATTTCGTGGAAAACATAGCTAAAAAAGGTTTTCGAGAAATGATGTTTCTTGAGAATGTCATTTTTAAAATAATAAACTAAATATAGGAAACAAATATCCCTACCTTTAGGTTCTTGGAAAATTAAAAACTTTCCTTGTACCAAATGCCCCCTAATTGTAATTCCACTTGAATTTAACCCACTAGGGTTGGTCTAGTAATGGGAAATTTGGATAGTTTACACAAAGTCTTAAGTTCAAACCTTATGACCATTATTGTTAAAAAAAAGTAATTGAATTTGTGGAGTATTTAATTAAGCTATGTCTAATATACTCCCTCTGGCCC
Organism: Spatholobus suberectus; assembly: GCA_004329165.1. Lineage (NCBI taxonomy): Eukaryota > Viridiplantae > Streptophyta > Magnoliopsida > Fabales > Fabaceae > Spatholobus > Spatholobus suberectus. Next base: position 72,764 of record QUWT01000331.1, on the reverse strand, counting down.
TTAAAACACTTGTAACATAATTACACAGACCAATAAAACTAGTTAAATTAGTTGGTTTTATTAGTTTTTAAAAAAAATATTATAACATATCAATTTTACCCTTATAAATTATCATTAACTTGTTGTGGGTGACTTGAAGACATTAAAGTCCAAATACATTGTGCATCATTATCAAATAAAGGTATAGATACTTAAAGTCTTTAATAAGGGCAAATTGGAGGGGGGGGGGGGGGGGGGGGGAATTAAATGCTTCATAGGAGTTGTAAAATGCCTTATAAAAAGGACCATTAATACCTTCTAGACAGTGCTTTATATTCAAGACCAAAGGGAGTAGAATATATATTGGGTTTATAAGGCTAATTTTATGTTTTCACTATTATTTATGATACAATAAAATAATGTATGTGTTAAACTAAGTACAATATATATAGTTGGGTCTAGTGTTAGATTATATTTTTGCTTGATTTCTTTCATTAACTTTGTTATAAAGTTAAACTATGAATATGTTATATAATTATGTCTCGTTTTCGTGATATATTTTTAAATAATCTTTTGAAGTACATAACTTCTTATGTGTTAATGAATCGAGTTTACTACTTAAATTTTGTGGGACATTGGGACTCCATGAATTAGTTTACAGAATGAATTGAGTTTACTACTAAAATTACTAGTCAAATATTTTTTTTTTGGTGAATATTTTCTAAGTAAATTACACTGACACACCTTGATATTTTTTCAGATTGCAAACAATATCTTTTTTTTATTCCTACACTAACCCCTTTAATTGTTTGAAAAATATTATATTATGTATCCCTATAATGGAGGTTGTTGTAAACGTTAAAAAAAAAAAGATATGTGTAATTTGAAAAACTATAAGGAGTGTCAGTGTAATTTACTCTATTTTTTTATTACATATAGATAGATATAGATTACATGTTTTCATCCCTTAAGCATGTGGTCAGGATTCGATCTTCGGGTCTGTGTATATGAAAAAACATTTGTTAGGATATCTGAATACCTCAAAAAAGTAATCCTTAACTTTCAGTTGGACGATATTTGGGTTCACCCAAAAAGATTTCATGTTTTCATCCTCTGATCAAAGAGTTTTAGACTTTCTTTTGTACCTTTGTAAGTAACAAAAATCCCAAAAATGTATTTAATCAGCGTGTATTTCCACAGTCTTCATTCATGCATTGGAACATTGCACCTTGACTGAGAAATGCTTGACAAAATTATCTACCAATGCATTCTAATACCACTAAAGTTTTTCAGGATGTGATTTTGATGTTGACCCATGACAGAGGACTCGATCCTCTCATGGAATAGGAACCCAACAACCATTAAGCGAGTCTTCATGCAATTCTAAAGGACAGTTCTAACGCTGTGTTTGGTAGGGAGGAGAGAAATAGAGGGAGAAGAAGTAAGTAGAAAAGAAGAGAAGTAGGTAAAAATAGAGTAAAAGTAGAGGTTGTTTAGTTTGCAAGAAATAGAGAAGAAATAAGGTGAAAGTTTACTTTTTGACTTTTGGGAATTTGAAATAAAAGAATAAAATTACTTTTATACCTTTTTTTTACTGAATTATTTGTAAAAAAAAGTCAAAATGCGATTATGCTACATATATTCGATTATTTAATTACCATATTCAAATATATGTCAGGCCATATATTTGAATATGGGATTCCCATATTCCAATATATGGGGGCCATATATTCCATATATTCGAATATGGAATTACCATATTCGAATATATGGGCTAGCATAATAGCAAACTAAACATAAAAAAGGCAGAGGCATTTAATGAAAAAAAAATGCAAGCTTTTTGTATTTCTATACAAAACTGAGGGGGCCAGATTTTGCGTAGGGCCCACACAAACGTAAAGAAATATATTACTTCCGTTTATTTCATTGCTTTTCCACTCATTTCTTCAACATTTCTGTGCAACCAAACATAGTGTAAAGGACAATTCTAAATTAATTTACATTTTTATTACTTCTATAAATTAAATATAATAATCAATCAAATCATGTCTTTGTATATCGTTAATTTTAAATAAAGTATTTCATAATTTTAACTAAATTTAAATTCACACACACACACACACACACACACACATATAGTTTTAATTTTAATTTTATTCCCTTGGGTTGGGGATGACAAATCTATAATATGAAGGCAAGAAACTCGGACGCGAATCGTCTCTCATTGAGAAATGCTGGAAAGTGTCCAATTTGATAAACATGAACCGTTGATTGAATTAATGGTTGAGATCTATTTACCAAAACTCACCGTTTCATTAAACTTACCCAACACATCCCTAATTTTGATTCCCCCCCCTTTTCCCAAACCAATTCGTGAAACCCGTCCCCTTTGGACCTTCACTCCAGCTTGGCCGGTACACAGTATTTCCGGCTTTGATCGACATCTCATGCGGATTCTGTCCTCACGCTCCAGTGAATCCACCTTGGTCAGTATAGTATTTTCGGGTTCGATCCTCATCTTCGTGCCAATGCTATCCGCACCTCAACGCCTCTACTGTCTTGATGCGCCCTTGCAATACAAAGACCTTCATAGTGATATGGAGACCTTTACTCAAGGTACTATCTTTTACATTGTAATGTTCTCTAAGGTTGAGGTTGTTGAATAAGAGCATTTGGGGTTCTGCAAAGCTGATCCCAATTTCTTGAAACACAATAATGAACAACCTTGAAAAAAATGAAGCACAAGTGAGTGAGTGAGCTATATAGGTGTTTGAGAAATTGACTACGAGGAGTTTGGTTATTCACCCACCAATTTTAGCGTTGGCAATGGGGATGGAGTTACTGCAGCAGCACCAATGAATGGAGTGCTTGTTTGATAATTGTGGTTTGATGTGGTTTTTGGTGAGGGGGCATGGGGGTTAAGCTTGAAGTTTAGAATGGAAGGTTGAAGGTGAATGAAGGGAGAGTCAAAACCTTGATGTCGACGCTATCTTGATGCGCCTCTACGATATGAAGACCTTGACAGTGATACGAGGTACTAGTTTTTACATTGCAATGTTCTCTAAACATGCTTGAAGGTGATTAGAGTTGTGAGGAAAAGATAAGAAGAGCTAGTTTGTTAGTTACTGGAGTTTGGAAACCTACTTCACTATACATATAAAGCTTTTCTTATATAACATGTTAGATATTATAGTATGAAATTGAAAATTGTTTGTACTGGATCATTAGTGTTTACGATTTTGTATGATACACCTTTTTGTTCACCTCCCAAAATTACCCTATTTATTTATGAGACCTACACAATACAAAATGACTACCAGTGCTAAATTATTATTTTTTTCAGTTGGACACCAATGTATATCTACTTCTGATCTTCTTTATTACCTCATTTAAGTTACCTTTCTAAGCTTGACTACCAGCATGTTTGTTTTAAATTGTGGCCAACACCACTAGTGTTTGAGAGAAAGGAGTCCATTCTTCCTTATTTCCCACATTGGGACAGATGCTGAATTTGTTCCCAGCCATAAGATTTGTCTCAAACACTTTGCCCTGTTTAAAACTATCTCAAACAAACAGGCTCTACCTCATTGAAGTTATGTTTCTTTAGCAGCTCAACTTCACACGAGTTGAGATGTAACTTGTAGGACATAATATTGCTTATGTTTTTTTGTTGGATTTGATAAATTTTCTCGAGTTTCATAAACATTTGTGAGCTAGTTTCTCCATGTTTTTTTTTTTACCGTACTCTACCTATTTGATTCATAAATTTTTCCCTTTATGCATAAATTGAAGAGCATCATTTGTGGTATGCAGGCTTTACACTGGAATCCATGCAAAACCAAAGCCCAAGTTTAACAGTGGAGCTATATCCGAATCAACAACTGCTCTAAATGTTGATCAAAGAAACACCTCTGTGCTTAGTGTTGACATTAAAACCACACCGATGAGTTCATTTTTTGCTTGATCATCACTGAAATATTGGCAGAGATCATTTTTGGCTTGATCATGTTAAAGAGGAAGAGAAAAGTGTAGAGAACAAGAGATCATTTTGATAAATAGTGAAGCAGCCACATTATGGCTACAATCTAAGGGTCAATAGGGGCTCTTCCCCAATGATATTGTTGTTTACTTTTAGGCAACCTTGTACTGTGTTGTCTTTATGCATTTTCCTTTACCGTAGGAAATTTTTTTTATATAAGTAGTTTCTAAAAACTTGTTTTAGTTTGGGTGTCTCACATTATGAATGAAGGCCTACTACTAATATGTAGAATTAGGAACAGAATCTGCAACTGCTAAGTGATTGAACAAGAATATAATCAACATTAGCTACACAAGAAGTTACTACTGCTTAGGAGAAAATAATTAGCAAATCAGAGAATGATGGAAGAACAATTCAAGTATCAGAGATGAATGAAAACTTTTGTAATCTTGTAATTTTTAGCTAGAATTAGTATTGAAATCAGATTTGTAATCTTATGATCTTGTAACTTTTGTATTGGTCAATGATATTGGTAATGAAAGTGAGAAAACTTGGCTTCACAGTTCCTTTAAATTGCAAATCTGCTTTACTTTATCTTTTTATCTTTATATTCGCAATGATTTCTTGTTTACACTAAATGAAGGCAATAACTAAAAATAAAATTTGACAGTAGCTAAAATTAAAAGATAGTATTGATATTATCTATATTTTAGTCAAAAAATAATTAATTCACTTCATCAGTTAAGATGATCACATGTACATTTCATCCTAAAATGGTGATATATACATTTCACCCAAAAAAGGCTAACATAAATCCACCAAACTTGAAACAAACAAAACATCAAGCTAGAATCAAGTCAAGGCTAATCAACGATTGTTAAAGTGCATGTCATCTAATGTTGAACCATCTCCATCACCAAGGGGTGCCTACATCATAACAAGGTAAAATACCCAACATTACAAGGCAAGAAAAAAAAAGGTGAACAAAAATATATAAGTTAAATGATTTTACAGTCATGAATGCGATGAAACTAAATTGATTCTCAAATGTTTGAGGGGGATCAAAACATGGAGGTGCCGAAAAATGAACTTCACATGGTTCACAATTTCTTAAATCATAATCCTAAAGTATTCACAATTAATGGACATAAGATTATAACAAGGAACAAGGAATAAGAAATTATTACTATATGCATAAACATATATACCTCGAATGTTTGACTTTGTGATTGACCTCTAGTTGGAGCTTTTTTTCTCTTCTTTGATTGGAACTCAACCCAACTTTTGAATCGTGTTTGCTTGCTTCTCTTTATGTTAGGACGTTGCTCGAACCTTTTAGGTTGTGCACCATCATTAACCACCAATGTAGGGGCATTATCATTGTGCTTGTCAATGCTTTGTGCTTATAAGCAAAGCTCTTTTATTTTCTTGCACACGACATCTATACTTTTATCTACTAGTTCATAGTATTCTCCATTGGGAGATACCTCAGATGCCACCTTAATCATTTTAGATGCCAATTGTCGATACCTTCGTGTGCTAGAAAGCATAGGATCCTCTTCAATTTGCTTTCCCCTAAGATCATGTATAATGCCACTACGACTTTCTCTTGTCCACATCTTCAGAATGTAATTTTTTGGGAATAACCTTTATATCATTTGCTTCAAACACTTTCAATGCATGGAAACAAAGTATGCTAGTTGTTTCAAATTTTCTACAACTACAAGATATAGAGGTTGAGGCAAGATCAAATAATACTTTCCAAGATCTTTCATGGTTAATCCTTGTAATGATATATTCAAACAAAGGGGGAGATTTGTTTCTTTGTGATATGCAAGAGGCTAAGAATAATGCAAACTCTTGCCGGAATAAATCAAACACAATCTGTGTGTAAACTTCCCCCATTTGTATCAATATTGGAGACATCTCATATCGCAACATTACTAGCTTATAGCGAGAGTCATACTCACAAACTAACTCATTGTAATGCTTCTCCTCAACAACTCGTTCAAAATGTTTAAAGAATTGCTTTATATCAACATTTGGCTTCATACATGCTTTTGAATGAGAATTTAAACTCTCACTTAGTCGGGTACTTCGCATCCCAAGTGTGAACGCTTCCTTCATGTAACAATAGGCCTATTTTTCTTTTATGGCATAAATTGATTTAATCGAATTGATTTCTTCAACATTGTAGTTTGCAATCAACTTGGACCAAGCCTCCTCAAACTCAATTTTAGTGTCAAATTCATACATGCATTTCTTGAAGTCTTTTAAAAAGTGACTTCCTCCTTTCATCAAATTACCAAGGTGCTTAATTCCATTCTGCATCAAGTGCCATGTACATAAACCATGGTGTGTCTCAGGCATCACTTCAACAAGCGCCTTAGCCATTGCTTGGTCTTGGTCAGTGAAAGTAGTCTAAGGTTTTTTTTGACTATGTGCTTCCAAGAATGTCTCAAATAGCCATCTAAAAGATTCCGTCGTTTCATCATATAACAAAGCTGCACCAAAGATCACTAAACCCCTATAATGGTTAAAACCTGAAAATAAAGCAAGTGGCCTATTTGCTCGATTGGTACAATAGGTAGTGTCCAAAGAGACAACGTCACCAAAATACCTGTAATCCAACACCATTTTTGCATCAACCCAAAATACGTTTGTGATTTGCTCATCGACGTCCATCTGATATGTAAGGAAAAATGAAGGGTTCTCTAATAATTGCTGCTGAAAACATTGCATTAGATAACCAATTTCTCTGTACGCCATACTTCCTTGTCTTTTTGATTTGAGATAATTTTTTGCATCTAATTGAGTATATCCAACATTAGTTCTGTGTCCCACATGTTTTCTCATAAGCTGAAATGATGCCTTTTGGCGCAGTCTAGAGTCCTCAGCTAAATCAATCTTGTAATCTTGAACTTCTGTTATTTCACGGTGTGAAACAAGCATGTGTGTTGTCTCTAGAAGTTGTAATGGGTGTTTATGCTCTTGTACAAACTCATGTATTACATATTTTCCATTCTTCCCCAGTGACAGTCCAACTCTTACATAACAATTAGTTCTTGTCTCAGCTCTATGCTTGATAACTTGTCCATCTCTTTTATCTGGCTTTTGAAGTCCCTCCTTACAACAAACATATCTACAAGAGGTTCTAATGTCATCTTCCTTTCTCTTGTTTTTGAATTGCCTTCTAACTCCAAAACCTACTTTCTTACCATACTCCTTCCAAAACTCCCATGCTTCTTCTAAATCATCAAACTCTAAACCAACTCTCAGCTTCCAATCAAGATTTTTGATGTCATGTTTGGTATCCTAATTTAAAATAAAAAAATTAAAAAATCAGTATTTTATCAATAGATAGTAGAATTGATGATCTCTATTAAAATGCACAAACTCAATACAGTACCTAACATTGCAACCTTGACCTTTCTTTTGCGTGGTAGCCATCTTTTGTTATTTACGTCTTGTGCCACCACCTTTAATTAAAGGTTACTGGTTCAGCTTGAAAGAAAGGATGAAAAAGAAGAATGAACACGTTCACTGGTTGCACCACCTTCTTTTACCCCTCAGTTTCGTAACACGGAAGTCACAATAAGTTCGCGGGAAAAAGTAGCAAAAACAGAGACGAAGCTACGTGCAAGAGTAAAACACATCGATCAAACATTGCTATGTAAGAAAACCAAAAATAATATCAACAAATAGTAAAATTGGTGATTTCTATTAAAATGCACAAACTCAGTCAGTACCTTACATGGCCACCTTGACCTTCCTTTTGTGTGGTAGTCATCTTTCGTTATTTACGTCTTGTTCCACCACCTCTATTTTACAGGTTACTAGTTCAGCAAAAAAGAAAAAATGAATAAGAAAAAGCAACACGTTCACTGTTCACTGGTCCCATCACTTCCTTTACCCCTCAATTTCGCAAGCCACAAGAAGTTCGCGGGAAAGAGTAGGAAAAACAGAGCAGAAGCTAGCGCGGGAAGAAAGCACGTCGATTAAACATTGCTGTGTAAAAAAATAATAATATGAGACACGTGGCAAGATCAGGACCACTCACGTGATCCAACGGTGTATATTTTTTTAATGTACACTCTCCCATTATCTTAAATTCGAGACGATCCGCGTCCAAGAAACTCACGGCAAGAAATAATATCAAAATTGATGAAAAGGAATCTCAGTATTTTGCAAGCAATCATAGTAAATTCAGTATCAGCAGTAAAGGAAGTGCACTAAAACATTGACAGCAATCCCGGTACGGAACAAGCCAAGGAAATGTGAAAAATGCCACAAAAGAAACTTTTGTGAGGGTCTTTTATGCCTTGAATGAGAAATGTGTGATGCATTTCTAATACCAAAAGGTTGCTCCGGATGGGATTATGATGTTGACTCATGATGCAGAACTAGATTTTAAGACTATACCATAAAGTCATCTGAACACTCCAGACGAGAGCATCGCAAAATTGCAAGAACAACTGTGCAAACGTTTCTCCAAACCACGAAAACAATCTAGTAGAACTATTATAAAAACATGAATATTTAAATGCTATTTGACACCTAAAATGAGGGGGGGAAAAAGAAAAGAAAAGAGAGAAGTATAAATATAGTAGGTAATATCATATAATGAAAAGAGAGAAATAAAAAAAATATGTTTAATCGCATTTAGTCTCCCTAATATCACAGTTGTGCGATTTTGGTCTTTTAAGTTTCAATTGCACAAATTGAATTCCTTAAATATCGTAATTGTGTAATTTTAGTCCCTCTATTAGTTTTCCATTAAATATTTAATGGATTTTGCTGTTATGGCATTGATAGATGACATGACAGATGATGTAGACACAGTGGATGACGTGGCGGCTGACACGATAATTACGTGGCCATTGAAATAGGCTTTGACTTGAAAATGAGGTGGCGTGATGATGTGACATATAAAAATTAAAGAAAAAATTATCAAAATGGTATGGCCTTGGTGGGATTTGAAATTAAGTCAAAAAATAATAAAAATTAATGATACGTTTAATATGTAAAAGTGTTTATATGTCATTTTTCTATTAAAAAACTACTAAAAAAAAATGATGCAGAAGGCTTGGATTAAGCTTAGTAAAGCATGAGGTGCATCTATTATTTTGCTTTTCAGCACACCAGACTCATTGTAGGATACAGCCCATACAAAACCACAAATGATTGAATACGAAAATCTACCATACTATTGTAGCCCAACCCGATGTCTAATATTTGCCAAAAATTTCACATTCGATCAATAAAAAAGGTGCAGAATCAGATTCTTTTAATAAATACTCCTTCACTTGCTTTTAATTGTTGATTTTTTAGAAAAATTTTTAGTTATATGTTATTTTTAAAGTTCAAGATAATATTAATTATTTTTTTATTAATTATATCTTCATTTCTCATTTAATTTTTAATTAATTTACACATTTATAACTAGTATATATTTATTATGGAGTAAAAATGAAAAAGATACAATACAAAACTTCAAAACTGTTTTATGAAAAAAAATAATAATAATACATTTCTTAATTTGTGTATAAAAACCTTAAACGACACTTAACAAAGAACGGAGATAGTAATAATTTATCTAATTATAAATTAGAATTTAATGGCTATGTACTGTAAGTGTAAAAAATTTTACACTATCAATCAATCAAAAATTATTACTAGTATGACTTTTAAAATAGTTATTATAAAAGTTAACAAATTTTCTTACATGATAGTTCATGATTGGATGACATTGTAAAACTGTTTTACACTGTTGGTACATAACTTATTTTTACTATAAACTACCATAGATAATAAAAGAAATTTCTTAATTTGTGTATAAAAACCTTAAACAACACTTAAAAAAGAATAGAGATAGTAATAATTTATCTAATTATAAATTAGAATTTAATGGCTATGAACTATGAGTGTAAAAAAGTTTACACTATCAATCAATCAAAAATTATCATTAGTATGACTTTTAAAATAATTATTATAAAAGTTAACAAATTTTCTTTCATGATAATTCATGATTAGATGATATTGTAAAACTATTTTACATAACTTATTTTTACTATAAACTACCATAGATAAAAAGAGAAAATAGGCTATGCACTAACAGTGTAAAATTAATTTTACACTGTCATCTAATCACAACGCACAATGTGTGGTAAATTTATTAATTTTGATAATAATTATCCTAAAAATCATACTAAATCTGATTTTCTATTAGTCAATAGTGTAAATACATAGCAATTAAACTCATAATAAAACTATTAACTTTTATAACAAGTATAGTAAAACTGAAATTTGATCAGCATGGATTGGTCAACTTGTCAACTCTTGAATCAGGGACACAAGGTTATTGTATGATGACCCGTTCTCCATCAACGCCTCTTTACACTTGTCACTCATCTCCTTCACCTTTCTTCTGATCTCATCACTACCCTCCATCAGCGACCTCACGCCCTTCTCCACTTCTTCCGCCCGCACCAGATCCCCACCTATCCTATAATCCACCCTAATCTCGACCGCCAATCCCAGTTCCCTAGCCATCTGAAACGCGTTCATCTGCTGCTCTGCGAACAACGGCCACGTGGCAACCGGCACGCCATGCCACAAACTCTCCAATAACGAGTTCCAACCACAATGCGACACGAACCCCCTACAGCTTCATGGGCCAGCACCTTCGCTTGTGGGACCCACCCACACACCAAACCAATCTCAACCGTTCGTTCTAAAAATCCATCTGGCAGCACGTCCACCTGATCTGCGTAATCTCTCGGGTCTTCCAATTAGGCCTTTGGAGGCTCCCGCAAGGCCCACAAGAACCTAACCCCGGCCCGTTCGAGCCCAATCGCGATCTGCTCCACCTGGTTTGCCTTCAGGCTTCCCATGCTACCGAAACAGAGAAAAACAACGGAAGACGCAGGCTGCTGATCAAGCCACTCCATTATACGCTTGTACTGGGCCGGGTTGGGATTCCGTTGGGCCGATCCAACAAGGTCAAGAACCGGTCCAAGAGGATAGACGCGTGGCAACTGCGAATCGTTGTAGAGTGACTGAAGCGCGTGAGGCTCAAGCTCTTGCAGCGTATTTACAACAATGCCCTTGGTTTCCCTGTACCTTCCCGCATGGTATGAGAGCCAGGAGGACCCGTCATTCGCGTCCAACACGACGTTGGGCAAAACGGGTCGGGGCAAAGGGTTTTTAAAACTCGGAACCTTGAACTCGGATTCCGACTCGGCCGGGTCGACTCGGGGAAGGTGGAGCGCGAAGCCGAGGAAACTCGCCGGCGACGCGAAGAAGAGGTAGCACGGGACGGCGAGCTCGGCGGCGACGTCGATGAGGGCGGTGCAGAACATGTCGACGAACACGGCGGCGAGTTGGACCGAGTCGGAGTCTGACTCGGTGGGGATGAGGTTGAGGAGGGCGTGTTTCACGTGGTGTTTGTGGTTCTGTATGTGGAGGGAGAGGAAAGCGACGGAGGATTGGTACTGATCGGGTGTGGGCGGGTCCACGGTAGGGAGATGAAGGAGTCGGAGATTAATGGCTGAGGAAGCGCGGGCTTGGACGAAGGCGTTGACGAGGGGTCGTTGTGGCATGCAGATGGTGAGAACGGTTGCAGAGAATCGAGGGTCGCGTTTGGTTAGGAGGTTGGCAAATTCCACGAGGGGAACGAGGTTGCCGAGGGCTGGGGTAGCGATGAAAACCACTTCAAATCTAGTCATGATGAAAAGCAGTGAATGATTGAGATGAATCTTAATATATATAAAGTAAGATAGTCTAGGGTTTTTGTAGTTGCCCTAAAAACATTTTTCCCGCCTAAATTATTATGACATAAATGACTTTTCAGGTGACGATGCTTTTTCCTTCTTCAATACGGTGCCTTTCGGCTTTTTTACCGGGTAGTTTTCTTTAAAATTTAGTGGAATGGGGATTTTTTAAAAAAATTCTCAAATTGCGACAAGCAGTGGTTAGAAAATACGATTTCTGAGTTGAAAGTCGTATTTTTGATACAATACTTTTTATTTTTTATTTTTTTTAAACAACTTAAAAAATTATGTTTCCCAAAAAAGACTTTAATTTTTTATTTTTTTAAAAAACCTGACACAAAGTCGTGTTTCACATACACAATTTACGTTTTTATATATTTTTTATTTTCTGGGTGAAGTTGTGTATTCCATTAAAGACTTTCTCTCATAATGTTTTTTTCTTGAAGTCGTATCTCGCATGCAAGACTTTTTTTTTTTTTTTAAATAGCATATTGAAGTCTTGTTTTTCAAATGAAACTTAGATTTTTTTTTTCAAAAATTTCTTGAAGAAATCGTATTTGGCAAATGAGGTTTCATGTTGAAGTCTCATTTGCCAAATGAGACTTCATGCCAAAAAGTAAAGTCTCATTTGGCAAATGAGAATTCAACATGAAGTCTCATTTGCCAAATACCACCACAAAAAAAAAAAAGAGAAGTTTTATTAAAAAACACAACTTCACCAACAAAATAAAAAAATAAAATAAAAAACAAAAATTGTGTATATGAAACACAACTTCGTATCAGGTTTTAAAAAAAATTAAAGCCTTATTTAAGAAACACAACTCCTTTTTTAAAAAACTAAAAAAGAAAGTCTCGTATCGAAAATACGATTTTCAATTCAAAAGTCGTATTTGCCGAGCATGACTTATCCTAATTTAATTTTTAAAAAAAAAATACCCAATCCAGTAATTTTAAAAGAAAATTACCCTTTGGCATAAAAAAGCTGTGCTCTTCCTTTCATTTTCTTCATCAGCTCAGTTTTCCATTTTTTTTCCTATTCATTTTCTTCATCTTTCGGTCGTTTTATTTCATTTTCATTCTCTTCGGATTGCTTGCGACTTTCATAACGCAATTTATTTCTTGAAGGTCAGATTCTTCTCTTTTCATTTCGTTCTTTTAAAATTACTTGAGATGTGCCCTTGATTTTATGTGTTTCTTTTTTATTGTTGGCTGGACTATATGCATCTCTTTTTGAATGTTGGCTGAAATATTTGTTTTTATCTTCTTTTTTTTTGCACCTGCATTTTTCTGTTACCTATTACATAATTCTTTTCTTTTCATAACACTGCTTTTGATAGGGCTTATAAACACATGCTTTTGAAACTGATTTTGGAATGTTATTGTTAACTAGATGTTGTTTAGATTTGCAAAAGTTGTGTTAATTTCATGACTTAGGTTCCTAGCGGAGCCACCAACTTCTCCGATGGCGGCGGCAGTTTCGGAACAACGGAGGACTCTTGAGGAGACGCTGATTGTGATTCAGCGAAAACTGGAGGTCAGTTGCGGGGGTGAACTCGGTCAGCCATTGAGTGAGTCAGTGACGAGTCAAGAAGATATCTGCAAATGCAAATGAAATGAAAATGCAAACTTCAAAGTGAAGCAAAAGGAATGAGCGAGCATTGCAGCATTGTTCTGTGGGTATACACGTGGAATGTAATACCCACGTGGCTTCAACTTGGATCCTCTACAGTTAAATTTCTTTGCAGCAACCATGCTGCAAAATCTAAATCATTGATTAATTATTACAACAATAATAAAAAGAGAGAGACAATGTGATCAACAGCTAAAATTTCTACTGTAAAGAATCCTCTAATTGGTATATAAAAAAGGAAAGAACAAATATTATTTTTCTCAACTGCAGTGCACTGCTCACAGACGTGAATATTAACGTTTGGGTAGGGGCAGAGTCAGAAATTTTCTTGATGGGCAAAAAGATGATTGGTTCTATATGTTTTACAGTGATGTATTTTTATCTATCTTTGATGTCAAAAGTAACAAAATCAAAATTTTCAGACCTTGATATTTTGTCACATAAAACACATGATGCACTAATTTACTACTCATTGTCATCATCATTAGCCAAATGATGGATAAAATATCTACATTAGTAGATATCATCTGCGCTGAAGGATTTGATGTTTGCGATTCTCTTTTCCTTCCTCGAACGACCAACCTTTTTTTTTTTAATTAGGTTTTGGTCTTTGTTGCAGTGGTTGTTCATCTCAGAGCCACCAGTGATGCTCCTTTTCTCAAGCAATCCAATTCAAGATATTTCTTTTCGACCTTCCTCTTTAATGGGTATGTTTTTATTTCTTCAATTTTCTATGTTAATCGAATTTTAAGATGGAAGTTGATTGCTTGGCAATCCGTGTCAAAGGCCATATTCTTAAAGCATATACTTGAATGATGGACCTATGGTAATTGTTTGTGTTTATTTCGTCAATGTTATGTGGGAATGTTTAGAAATTATGCTAGAAATTTACACAGAAGAACAAATTGGTGAAATCTATCATTATTATTTTGGATAATGAAAACTATGTTATATATTGTGCATTTAGAATTTTTCTGATAATCCAAGGTTTTTGTTTTGTTAAGATTTCAAGGGTTTCAAGCTTATTCTTGGCTTGCTCATCTACCTCTACTTCAAGGTTCTTATTTCTCATGGTGAACTTTGTATTATTTCTGATGAACCAGTATTAACCAGTATGAATAACTAACTGTAATATATGTAAGCCTGTTTCCTAAAAAATTGTTTTGAGGTTTGAGTTTGCTTTTTTCAGTGTTGATTTTGAATTCCTGATTTGAGTAATTTCATTGAAGTGGGATTATTGCTCTTATCTAATGATAAATTTGTCGGTTTCATTCACCGATGTAATGATGTTAGAATAAAGTCTTGGTGAAAACCAGAATATGATTTTGGATTTATGAGACTAAGAAATGCAGGGGTACCCATTCATCCAACCTCTGTTTTAACTGGAATTGATTAGAAACCTGTATTGTGGACTATGTGCATCAAGGCTTGATTCCCTGACTGAGTTATTATTATATAATATATGTATTGATTGTATTATTCATTCTGTGAAAAATATTAGATTGTGTTGAAATGAAACTGACATGTAATGAGTTGAATTAAATGGCATTGTTCTAAACATGAACTAAGAATGGCTCACCTGAGGAATTCAGCCAAGAGAGGGCCATTGGAGTATGAACACCATTAAAATATCGGAATAAGAAAAAAAAATGCCATTTGTAATAAAAACTGCAGCATAAAGGTGGTTCAAATGGTTAAAGAACATCTACAAAAAGATGAATAATTTAAGGAATAATGAGAAAATAGTAGTGTTAGTTAATGAAAACTTTAAGGAGGACTTAAGTTTTGAGGCTAAGAGAAAGAGGGTGTACGTGTTTGTGGTTGTGTAAAACATATACAGAATGTGTTTGGGGTTGAAACAACCACCTTTTCCTTTATATTATTTTGCTCACTGCCTTTAGTTAAAGTACCTAGATAGGGAATTCTGGTGTTTTCCATAGTTAAGGCAAGTTCATAGTTATCCTATTGTAATTATTTTCTCTTTCCTTCCTCTAAATTCTTTATGTTATCCTTACCAAATATTTTCCCTGCTCCCTGTATATTCTCATTTGGGTTCTACAGATCTTATTGTTTAAGTTTGATTTCTTCTTTGAAACAGTCGTATATATGCTAAGGAGTTAATAAAGGATACTCTGGTCCATACTCTTTAAAGGTAGTTTAATGGTGAGTTTTGATTACAAACGGGGGCAGTCTTGAAGGGTGTTTTACACGCTGATTTGGAAAATTGAGTTATTCGTATGTTTATGCTCAATCACATGGGGATAATGGATTGAGTAAAATTTGTAGAGTTCAAACTGAGACATTGACTTGACTGTCAATCGAGTTTATGAGGGAAAAAATGAGAATACATTGACTAGATTGTTAATAGAGTTTATGAGGAAAACAATTTATACGCCTAATCACATCATAAACACCCGCACATCACTCACTGAGCATTAACTTGACATCCTTGACATAGCCCTCCAATTACATTTGGACTTTTATTTGGGAAGGAATGAAGGAATTAAATTATGTATACGTTGGCATACTTACTAAAATTATGCAGAGAGGTAATTAAGTACGTTGATTTGCAAGGCATCTAATTAACGGTAATTAAAATAGAAAAAAAGGAAAATTGAAGAGAGTTTATGAGGGGGAAAAAAGAGAGAATATAAATCCTTGGCTAGCTCATTTGAAACTACCGGAGTCAAAAAATCCGGATGTATTATAACTATCAGTCAAAAAACTTGGATGTATTATAACTAAATTAGCTTCTGATTTTATTTTTTAACTTTTTAAGTTGCGATGGTCAAATTTTTATTTTATCTATTTAAATCGATCTTTTCAATTTGTTATAGTGCACCGAAATTTAAAATTTAAGTTTAAATTTATTGTGTTTAAGTAATAGTTTTTGGGAGGAAATAGAACAGAGAAATAAAAAATAAAATTAGAAACTTAATGGAAAAGAAGATACCTTTCTTAAAAATGTTATTTTTCAACAATAAAGACTCAAATTTACAATATAAAATAGACCTGAAGAGTTAAAGTGATTAGTTTGGTGAATTTTAAAATTTATAATTTTATTTTAAAAACACCTTAAATTTATGAAAAAAAATGACATATTGTAAATTTTTGTGATAAAAAAAGATTTAGATAACAAATCCATAGTAAGTACCCATTTTTAACATAAATGTAAAACTGAATTTTCTCTTTATTTTCTTAAGGTGAGCTTTGGTAAAAAAATGGGTGGCTGTTAAGTGGAAGCTGACTTTGAGTCATAGAATTTTTAAATAGCTTGCATAATTTTAAACACTATTTTTCCCAGTCTTTGAGAATTGATTCATTTTATATCTATGTAAGAATTGGTTAAGATTTGCATAAAGAAAAACATGTTATAGTTTTTTTGCTGAAAATTTTAAAAATTGCCTAAGTAATGTATTACGTATGTGTTTGTCTTTTTGCTTAAGGGTCATTTTAGAATGAGCTGTGTTACTGACTGAGTGGGTTCTCACTAATTGAGTGCTCTTGCTTGGTTCAATTTATGCAACTTATTTAAATTTTAAATAGCCTACATAATTTGAAAGTTTATTAACCTCTATTTTCATTTGAGTAATTACATTGAAGCATGATTATTGCTCTTATCTAATCATAAATTTGTCTATTTCATTCACTGATGTTAGAATAAAGTTTGTCTTTTCAATTTGATTTTATCTTTTTAAATAGTCTTTTCAATTTGTTATATTGCACCGAAATTTAAAATTTAAGTTTAAATTTATTAAGTTTAAGTAATAGTTTTTGGGAGGAAATAAAATAGAGAAATAAAAAATAAAATTAGAAACTTAGTGGGAAAGAAGATATCTTTCTTAAAAATGTCATTGTCTTTTTCCATCAATATATGCCATGAATAATTAATATATCATTGTCTTCATATGTAGTGTTTTTAAATTTGATTTGTGAACTTAAACGAGATTCTTTCAATTTGCCAAAATCAATTTATGGATTTTTTTCTCAATATATCCTTACACTTTTTTTTAACAATTTAAAAGGCAATAATATATAAAATATTAGTATAAGAGCTAACAAATTAGATGGACAACTAAAATGTCCTGTGCATTGCACAAGTTCAAAAACTAGTGATTGATAATAATACATTAGTAGCCAGTGATAATAATATAATACAGTGCAATATAAATAATATAAATCATATAATATAATATTCATTTTTGGACTATGCACTCTAGAGAGACATAAGGAGACAAAATAAAAATTTTAAAGAAAATAACATTAAGGGATGAATAAGATTATTTATGATTGGTTCACACTAATGATTACAGGGGTTGATTAGTGATGACGAATTTTATAACTATACCTTTCGGGATTGGCCACTTCAGTGCTCAGCTGATTGGGTCATGGTGCCTTCATGTGATGTGCACATTCTCCAATGCGATTAGGTCGAGCATCTCTTTCCTAGTTCCTTCGCTTATTAAGCTTGGGGCCTAAGAAGCTATGTACCTTATAAGATTTCTCTATGTTAGCATCCAACCAAGAGATGTTGACTATATGCGATAGGGGTTGCTCTACGATAGGGTGGAGATCATATTTTGACCGACCTTATTTGTCACTTTGGGTCTAACATTCGCAGGCCAAGGACACCAACTACAAGATCCTACCTCCCGTGATATTTGGGATTCTCCCCATTTTCGCCATTTTAGCTCTGCATCTGAAATTCCTTAATTCAGTAGTGTGAGGCAGTAATAGTTGCAATCGCCCTGGATAACGTGGTGGTAGTTGCACACAATGCACCTAATATGTTACTAAGTGAGAGGCCCAGGGGAAAGATGAAAAAACACCAAAGAATTGAATGCTCTGGTACTCAACTCGTACATAGTCGTTGCGTTCTTGATACTAGAACATTTTGGCATCCATCATGGGACTTTGGTGAAATTTCCCTGATGCATAAGGTAACGCACAATCTACCTTTGAGCATGGTGCATGGACGACCTAGGGTAAGGCTTGAGAACTCAAGCTTAGAGCCTCCGGCCCTGCAACAATTATTGGATACGATAGAGGAGTTGTTGAAGAAAAATGAGGAGGTGAGAAAAAGAGCAGAGGACGAGAAGTGAAGAGTGGAGGAAGCTAGGGAGGAGATGAGAAGGGAGAATGATGCAACCAGGCAGAGGGCGGATAAAGGATAAGAGGCTTTGCGAGTTGATCATACGAGGGCTTTCTAACCTTTTTTGGAGGCGAAATAGTCAGAGCCTATCTCGCCTCATTTTCTAGTTGCCAAGGTAGAGTCGTTCAATGGACACCAAGACCCAGATCAACATTTGAAGAAGTTTTAGGCCTAAATGTTGATAAGTGGAGGAACGAATGCGGTGCGTTGTAAAATGTTTGTGGGAACACTTATTGGAACTGCTTTGGATTGGTTCAATAGATTTCCCAATAGATTCGTGACCAATGTTTTCGACATTCGTCAGAATCTCGGGGAGTTGCTAAAGGATTATTTGACAAGGTTCAATGAAGTCACGGTTCGAGTTGTCAATCCAGATAAAAGGATGTTTGTGGCAGCATTTGTGAAAGGTTTGTAAGTAGGACTGTTCAATGAATCTTTTGTTCATAGGGGCACTGAAACCATGGCGGAGATTAGGGCTAAAGTAGCCTGTTATATTGAAGCAAAAGAGGTCATGGCGAGCAAGAGGCAAATGGAGCGCAGGGAGGGTACTTTGGGGATTAAATCAGTCACACGGGAGTACTTGAAGCCAAAGGCTGGGTAGAGTAAAAGGAGAGATGTGTTTTAGCCAGCCAAGCAGGACATGCGTTTTGATAGATTTCGTGGTAGGGATTACGAGATCACCCCCAAGGCTACGATGTTGAATGCCTCACAAGCTCCTTAGTATAAATTTTATCTATAATTAATTAACCGGCACCGATAAAATTGTCTAAACTTAAAAATTAACTTTTAATATTAAAACAATGTATTTTAATGTGAAACTGGACAAATATATTATTTTTCATCAAAAATAAATTTTAATAATTAATTTTAATTTTATTAATTTATTTCGAATTATATGCATTTATTTTATATTTTTAAGCTATAAAATCCATAAAAAAAATCATTTTAATTCAATAAATACCAATTTTTTTTATGAAAATTCTAAAATTAAATATTTGACTTATAAATAAACTGAAATAATCATTTTCACTATTTTTGGATGTCAAATCAATACTGACCAGGCTTAATAGACATCTAGAGGCATTTTGGTCATTTTACACCAAAATTTCAAAAATTCTCAAAATTATATTTTAATATATATAACATGATTTCAAGCTCAAATTGACATTTTAATGTCAATTGAATATTTTCTCTTGTTAGTCCTTAATATTGAAAAATAATAACAAAATCGTCATTTTCTAATGTCTCTAGGTCACATCTCAAAAAAATTATTAAAAATCATGATTAGATAGCTCTCGATATTCTAAATTTAACTGTAGGGAAGAAAATTTTGAAATTTCTTCTCGATTTTGTAGAATTAAATCATCAAATATTAGAAAATAGTTGAAAAATTGAAATAAGAGTATTACATTATTGACTATTTTTTTTCAAAATAAAATTTTTATAATTAAAATATAATTAGTATAAAATTTTCAAAATGTTTTGAGGTCAAAAAGTCTCTGGTTAGCTCTTGCAGTCAATCAAGGGTATTTTTGTTATTTCACAAAAATTATCTCAATAAATTTCTAAAATTATTATTAATTATTCTAAGTATGTTGATGACTTAAAAATAATTTGTAAACGCTTTTAACTATTTTTGTCTATTAATTCTGTTATCTGACTTTTTAGGAACAGAACGGTCATTTTACAAATTTACCTGGGCTTCGTTCCTCAAAAATTATTAAAAATCTAAATTAAGTACTACTAACTAATATGAACGTAATCGTAGAAATCAAATTTTTAAGATTCCCATCCAGTTCTCTAGAAATAAATATAGAATAATTAGAAAAATAGTTCAATAGGCAAAAGTAAAGGTGTTACAAGAATTGTCTAACTTAGCCTAAGTAAAAATAGGGTTAAATAACCCCATTCAATATGATGAGCGCAATTAATACTTGCAACCAACTATCTTAAAACATATCAAAGAATTATACCAATCATTTTGGATAAGGTTATTTAACCCCATTTTTACTTAGGGTAAGTTAGACAACCCCTTTTAATTATGTTAATTTTGTCAAATTTGGTTTTGACCTACAATGTTATAAGACCTAATAAGATAGGCTTGAGGTTGTAACTAAACTTCTAAACCACGTAATTACTGAGAAAATCCACAACCACCAAGTGGAGTAGATAATGCATGTTGTATGGACTGACCTAGAAATGGACCATGCCATTGAGTTGGCTTATTCTAGTTCCAAAGTATGTCTTGCTACTATGGTTGGTTTGTGAAGTATTTTTCTTCTAAAACTACAATTCTATTGTTAAAAAAATAAATAAATTAATCTATTAGAATCAGAGGATATAAGAATTGTAATAGAAAACATTTATATATTTAACTCATAATGATAGATTCTTAATAGTTTATAAAATATTATGTCCAATAAAGAAAAAATAAACCTAATTATATGTATCAACTCAGCCCTTAACCATTTGGTTGAAGGGTTATGCAGGTTGAATTATATGGGTGTTGATGGTTTGAATCATGTAACCCAACACATTTTTGGTGGGTTAAACGGATTGACCATTGAATTTAACCCATTTTTCTATCTCTAACTTTGAGTGTGTTTGAAAGAATTTATTTATAGTTTATTTGAGTTGATCATATGACATAAGAGCTTATGTAAAAGTTTGGAAGATCTTACGAGAATAATTTATAATTTCTTTGTAAGTTATTTTCAACTTATTTCAATATACTTTTTACAATAATTTATGAAAACAAACTATACCTTATATGATGTTAAAGATATGTTTTTATTTTATGTAAATAGGGAAATAATGTTACAATTAAGGATACAAATAATGAATGAAATCTTTAATTTCTAGCACCCTTAATAGGATTTCTACCTTGTTCCTCTTTGTGTTTTTGATTGTACTTGCTTTGCTCATGACCTTACTTCAGGTAAAGATAAACTTTTTGTCAAATCTATTACATGTCTTTTTCTTGGCTACTCTTGCCTCCAGAAAGGTTATTGTTGCTTTTGTCCTCAACTTCAATGGTATGTAGTCTCCGCTGATGTTACTTTCTGCAGGACTACCCCTTTCTTTTCCTGTTTCACCATTGAAGATGTTCCTCTGAAAGTTCTACCCGTTGTTTCAGCCCCAATCATTGCCTTTGCTCCTCTGTTACTTACTTACCATAGACGACCGCAACCTCAATTGACAATCCCATCCACTTATCCTCCAGCATCATATCCTGCTCCAAATGCCCCTCCACCAATGTCTCCTGCACTGGAGCTCCCTATTGCCCTTCGTAAAGGTATTTGGTCCACTCGCAATCCTAACCTTTATATTCTTGTACTCTTAATTATGACTGTTTATCTGCTTTATATTTTTCCTTTATCTCCTCTTTGGATTCTGTATCTATTCCTAAGTCTACAAGTGGAGCCAAGGCTAATCCCAACTGGCAACAAGTAATGTTTGAGGAAATGGCCGCTTTATATGCTAGCAACACTTGGGAACTAGTCCCTTTACCTCCTGACAAGACTACTGTTGATTGTCGCTAGATTTATACGGTGAAGATCAACCCAGATGGCAACATTGATCGATTTAAAGGTCCCTTGGTAGCTAAGGGCTATACTCAAATTTTTGGTCTCGACTATAGGGACAACTTTTCCCCCATAGCCAAAATTACCTCTGTTCATCTATTTCTTATTATGGCCACTATTCGCCATTAGCCTCATCACTAGCTGGATTAAAAATTCTTGCTTGTATGGTGTGTTGCAGGAACAAGTTTATATGGATCAACCACCCAATTTTTCAGTTTCATGTGACTCTCGCCTATTTATCAGCTTCACTGTTCTCTCTATGGGTTAAAGCAATCTCTTTGTGCCTAGTTTGGTTGCTTTACCTTTACCTTGCTTCATTTTGGCATGCCTTGCTGTGAGGCTAATCACTCAGTGTTTTCCCTCTACTCTTTGTTTGGCCTATGCATTACCTGATTGTCTATGTTGATGACATTGTCATCACTGGTAATGACTTGAACGGTATTCACCAACTCAAGTCCTATCTCCATAGTTAGTATTAGACGAAGGACTTGGGTCCACTCAAATACTTCTTGGACATTGAAGTTGCCCAATCCTCTTCTACCATTGCCATTTCCCAACAAAAGTATGCTTTGGACATTTTAATCAAGATTGATACGCTTGATTGTTGCCCCAGTGATACTCCTATGGATCCTAATGTCAAGCTTCTTTCAGGTTAGGGTGAGTCATTGAAAGACCCGAGAAGATATTGACGTCTTGTGGGCAAACTTATCTCATTGTCATATGACCTGACATCACGTTTGTAGTTAGCGTGGTAAGTCAATTTTTGAATGCCTATTGTGATGGTCATTGAGATGCTGTCATATGTCTTCTTTGGTACATAAAAAATGCACCAGGATATGGACTATTATAGGAAGACAAAGGCAATGCCAAAAATCATTATCTCTAAAGATGTGTTGCAACATGCACTTTATCACAACCCTCGCAAGAAAGCAGTGGCAATGCTCTCAACCATCTTAGTTCTTCGGCTACCTTCAGAATAGTTTTATCCCATCAATTAATACTCTCATAAATAATCAGCATAGTCATTATCAACATGCATGCAATTTCACCAAAAATTCGGTTTCACTACATATTAAATATTTGGATAAGATTAAACATGTTAAACTCTGAGTTCCTAGAAATTTTTTAAGGAGAAAAAAACATTTTATATAGTCTAGCATATATTTCATGTCACGACTTAAATTTTATAGTTGAGTATTATAAATTTAATAAGTGTGGTTAAGTTTGCAACACATGATGTGCTTGTGGTGAAATACCTAAGTTCAATTCTCACAGAGCATATCTTTGGAAAGGAGTATGAAACTTTGAGTGTGACTATGTCTTGCGTCGAGGATTAGTCTCATAGTTGACCCAAAAATATTGGAGCTTGTGAGAATATTTCAGGATTCCATCGAGAAGCCAAAGACTCTAATTATGGTAGTTAATACAAAAAAATAGAGTATTATACTATTAACTTGACAACATGTAAATAATTTTTGAGTCGTATATTATGCTTTAAATGGATTTTGTATGTTACCATTGGAGTATGAAAGAGTTTCTTCCTTATAATTTAATACTAGTATAATAACCCGTCCCTTGCACGGTATTAAGCTTACAGTTGACAATCTATAATTTTATTATACTATTATGAGTTTTTTAATATATTTATCAATTATTTTTTTTTGAATGTTTTATAAATATGTGTTAGTAGATATGTATATAAATATTTAATATATAGATAAAATAATTATAAATATTAATATATATTTAAATAATTTTATACTAACACATGTTTTATATTATTTTAATTTATATAAACGCATTTTTAGAAAATATTATCTTTATTTGTATATAACTTAGATATATACATAATTTTAATAAAGAAATATTAATAATAAATTATCCCTACATAATAGTTTTTTTCTAGTGATTGCAAGTTAGTTTAGTTCATTTATAGTTTTATTTTCATGTAACAAAATAACATATTTATGTATAGAAAATAATTAGGTCCTTTAAGTATGTTAGTTGTCATTCAACTTCTAATATTCTAATCATATGCATGAATATATGCATTATATATATATATATATATATATATATATATATATATATATATATATTATACTATCACATTATTCATTTATGTGATTTAGTCATAATTTAATATTAATTTTATTTTTGTATTATTCAAGCCAATTTTTATTTGAATTTGAATTATAAAATTGAGAAATATCAATTTAAAGATTTAAATGATTTACTTAGAATTTATTTGATCTTTTTAATTTATTAATCATTACTTTATTACTTTGTTTGTATAATTAGCTTTATAATTAAATTGTGATATTTTGAGTATGAATCATTCTAATTAGGATTTGATTTGATTTAAATCAAAATGTTATTCATTTATAGATTTGGTTTTCTAATAATCAAATTGATATAAAAATATTTTTAAAAAGGAGAAATACTTTTGAAAGAATATAATTATTGTGATTATGAAGCAAAATAAATAAAATTAAAAATCATATTAAAAATAATATAAAGATATATAAGTCTATCTTAGAGAAAGAAGAAAAGTAAGAAGACAAAGGTTAAAATTTAGCGTGACAATTATAGAATGCTAAACTTTAAATTAATAAAAAGATAATTAAAGATAAGTTTGGGTTAAAAAAAATGAATTTAGTATTTATACATGACATTATTTACAATGAAAAAAAGTACCAAAAGCATCTAAGAAACAATATTTAAGTATTTCTTACAAAAACAATAACAATATTATTAATAATAGAATGTACTTTTTATGCACTGTTAGTGTAAAAAGTTTTATACAGTTAACAAATCAAAAATCTGAATAAGTATGACTATTGTAGTTCTTTTTAACAACAACAACAACAACAACAACAATAATAATAATAGAATGATTGAGTGATATTATAGGTATGATTTATTTTGATGCAAATTTTGATTTGATTTAAGTCACCTAATTTTTAATAATATAACTAATAATATATAAATTGATTCAAATTGATATTTGATTTGATATGTTTATTGAATTACTTAAATTGAAGTTGTTAAAAAATTAAAAAAATATTTTGGGAAGAAAATAAAGAAATTTAATGTTCATCATGTGCTATTAGCCTATTAGTATAATAAATAATAAATTATGTTAAAGAAAAAAAATTGAACAGGACCACAACATTTGGTTTGGGACCCAATAATTGAGTAAGTTTTCTTTTATAATATAGAATTTCTCTTCTTTTACGAAATTCTTTTTTAAGCCCTTTGTCATCTCAAAATGTATAATTTAAATTTTTTGTATTATTCAAATCAATTTAGATTTAAATTTGAATTTGAATTATATTAAAATTAATAAATATTAACTTCAAATTTTGAATAATTTACATAAAATTATTTGTTATTTTTAATTTATCAATATATTACTTTGTGTTTATAAGCTTCATAATTTAATCGTGATATTTCGCTATAGACCATTTTAATTAGAATTTGATTTGATTTGAATTAAAATATTATTTATTAATAGTTTTTATATTGATAAAGTTTTAAAATTATTACTAATGAGAAATATAATTAAAAATAAATGTATGTTAAAAAAATGAATTTTATATTAGTATGTGACATGACTTACATATGAATTTCTAAGTTTTGTCAATAATACTAACAAAATTATTTAATGATATTGTAGATTTCATTTAGTTTGATTTAAATTTTAATTTGATTTAAGTCATTTATAATAACATAATTAATAATTTGTAAATGGATTTAAGTTGATATTTAATTTGATATGTTAATTGAAACACTTAAAATAAAATAATTAAAAAATAAAATAATTTAGAAAGAAAAATAAATAAATATATTGTTTTTTCACATGCTATTAGTCTATAAGTACAACTTTTATTTTGTATATTAAATAATAAATTACTTTTAGAGAAAAATAATTGAACATGATGATAACGCTTGATTTGAGATCCAATAGGTGAAATCTTCTCTTGAAACTCAACAATAGGTCTTGTGTAAAATCTGTCTTTTAAGTCTTCATTCAAACAAAATATATAAAAAAGCATTTAAAGAAAATTGAAAAAAAAGGCAAAAATTTAACCTTAAAGAAAGAATAAAAAGATCGATAGATTTATGTTTCTGACTTGAATATATCCCTCCAATAAAAAGAATAAAAATATGTTAGCGATTGACTGAAAGAAATAATAATGAAAATGAAAACAATTATGTATGATATATATATATATATAGTTGAACTAACTGAATTTAATTCTACATGTTAGACAAAATATATAAAAATATTGAAAAAAAAATTACCTTAGAAAAAGAATAAAATAGATTGGTGAATTTGTAATTTTTATTCGTATTTATCCCTCCCTAGAAGTTGAATAAAAAGAATAAAAGAAGATGTTAGTAATTAAACTCTTAATTATTTTAGAAGAAAACAATGAAAATGAAAACACTTAATTATGTATATGTTATAGTTAAATTGGTCAAATTGGGTTTCATTTCATGAATATGTGAATATTTATGGCTCAAATAATATTTTTGATATGATTACAAATTACATGATTGATAGGGAATGTTAAATTAAAAGTTACTAAATTTGTATGGTAAATTAGTAGTGAATCACAAATTAATAGTTATCAAATTAAAAGTTAATAATTGATATACTAACTTAAATCATGCGAAATTATTATCATAATAATAATAATTTATTATTATTACTATCACTCTAATAATTTATTAGTATCTAAGGTAATATAATAATTTATTATTATAGAATAATAATAGAACGAAGTATCAAAGACACATAATATTTAAGGAAACACGTTATTAATAAAAAAAATTACCAAGATTAATAATAGATTGTATAAAATCAAAATTAATTTAAGATTTAATTATTTAATTGAAGAATTTAAGTAAAATATATAATAAATTATAAACGCCTTAATTATAAAATCAAAATTAATTTAAGTTTTAATTATTTAATTGATGAATTTAAGTAGAATATATAATAGATTATAAATGCCTTAATTATAAACTTCTTAATTACTATAATTAAATATAATAATGTATTTATATGAATAAGAAAACAAAAAAAAAACCTGTAAAATTTAGGCAAAAAAAGAATGAATATGATATTGTCACGTGATATCTTTTCATATTATAAAACATTCTTTTATAATATATAATAAATAGATTAGTTTCTCGACTCTTCTTTTTGCTTTATATACACAAGTCAAGGGAGATCACTAAAACGTATGCTTTAGCCTCTTCTTTTTTCTGGTCTCGACTTTTTATGATGTATATAATCAAAATATTAATAAAATCTTTATACTAATTAGTAAAACTGTTGATGATCAATATTTTCTTATAAAATCTATTTTTTTTTTTTTAAATTACTAGTTATTAGCTGATGAGTAGTGATTAAAAATAGATTTTTAAAAAATAATCTTATAATTTACTTTAGATTTACATATATATTGGACCGGTGGTGTCTATATATATGCATCTAACATGCCCACTAGCAACACAACTTTCAAGAGCCTCTAGATTTTCTCCCTCTCTATAAATGGTTTTTCAAAAATCTTTCACAATGACCTTTAATCGTCCCATGCTTTTGTTCTGTTTGGTTGCATTGATCAACAATGTTGTTATTCCAAGTAGTGCAAGACATCTCAAGACCCCAGCAGATGAGAAAGAAGTGATGATTGGCACTGAAAACAGAGGAGGTCATCAAGTAGATCCAATGTCAAGCAAGGATAACATGGAAAAGAAAGAACAAGAAGTTGATAAGAACCAGTTTCCTCCCTTTTTTCCATACCCTCTTCCATTTCCACGTCCTTTTCCACTTCCACCATACGTTCCAGGGCTTCCATGGCCAATTAGTTCTCCCCCATTTGGTATTCCCGGGGTCCCTTCATTCCCTCCTGTAGACATCCCTGGTTCTCGTTACCCTCCTGCACCTTCTCCACCTATCTAACCTGTTTCCCTGTGGTGTGGTAATCTAGTTTTGCTTCCTATGTTATAGGGTTCTGCTTCTAGCATATGCACATGCATAAAGTTGTTCACTTGTATGGTATGCGTTTGTGTATGTTATGTCCGCAGTGAAAAAATCATCATATATATAAATAAAACAACGATGATAAATGAAATAAAATGAGTTTGTGAGGGGTTAGGTTACTAGTTAGCTTTAATTAGGATTAGATTCCTTTAATTGCTTACTAGCTATTACAGTTCTTGTACTTCTTTTAGCATGTCTAATAATAAACTGGTGTTATAGGTGATTAACTTTTAGTGTGTTGTGATTTCTAAATGTCTTTCTTAAATTAATTTTGTCGATTGTTGAAAGAGTGATGATTATTCGGAAAATGTCCACGTACCTTCCATCCGGATACATAGTTAATTATATGTGTAAATATGGTTAATTTTAGTTTATAAGTGATTAAGACTAAACGAATGTAATTATATATAGTTATTGATGTGGTTATTATTAACTACTTTTAAGGCATAGTTAATCATTATTAGACACTTCAATAATCTCATGATACTATTAACTACTTATAAAGCCAAGTTAACTATCATTAGACAATTCAATAACCTCATGTCATTATTAACCACACATAAAAAATTATAAATACAATTACGTTCATTCATTATTACTTGTGAGATAAAATTAACTATATTTATACATGTGGTTAACCACATGTAACAGTCAATAACCTCAAGACATTATTAGCTACTTGTGAAATAAAGTTAACCATCATTAAATATTTCAATAACCTCATTATATTATTAACTATATGTTTATAATTATATAGAACTATGTTCATTTATTCTTAACCACTCGAAAAATAAAATTAACCATATTTTTATATGTAATTAACCACATGTTCAGATGGATGCCGAGTGTACAAAATCCAGATGAAAGTTGTTCTTTTCCATGTTGAAATTATACTTCCTGGCGAACGATTTGGACTTTAAGAAAATACTGAAATTAAGAAATAACAAAACTAAGACTTGCATGTCCCATGTGTGGTTCCCGTAATCATCCATGGATTATTGCGAGGATAGCTTTATAACTTTGAATTTGGGAATTTTTCTCTACAAAGATGGGACCGAGAAAATAGCATATTTATTTTTTATCAACAACAAAGAGATCAATCGAGATATTGTTAATACAGAGTATAATTAAGGATAAACCCCTATACACATGGAGTTGCAGGAATATAACAGAAACAACACTAACTCTTTAAACAATCATTATGTTTCCAAGCACAAGAAACACCAATTGTAACGAAAGAACGGTGAAAACCATCCCCATGACAGTACCTTCACCCTTTCTAAAAGCAGAATAACGGAAACAGATATTGTTCCTCCAGGACCACTGACCAAATTATTGCATAAAACATGAAGACCCAAGCCTCACATAATTTCTTCTATTGGAATATATACGTTGGTGAAACCAAAAAAAATCCACAGAGGACCAATATTGCCCCATTAATTCCCCCCACTTATAGCAATGATACCATAATCTAGAAGAAATTGAATTTCAAACAAATGTTTAGACGAAAATATATCTTCCATGTTTGTTTGGTTTTTTTTTTAAAAAGAAGTCATTATTCTTTACGGATATAATACTGGAATGAATATTATATTTTCTTCGATTTTTGTTCTGCAGCAACCTTTTATTTTGATAAACAAAAGTGTTAAAGGTGAGATTGGAACTATATATCCTATGTTTTAACACCATGCATAAAAACTACTAGGACAATTAATTCATTTACGTGTGTACAGGTGGGGTTCTGCTGCAACCTAAAATCAAGAGAGAGACTAGTTAAATGAGAAACAAGACCTTCTAAAATTTATAATTTTTAATAAATTTCAGTCAATAATAAAGAGTGTGGTTAAAAGAGTATGTTAAAAGTATATTACTAATATTTCTCTCTTCTATAATATAATTCTATTTATTTATGTATATTACTTAATACTTACACTTTCAAATTTGTTCAAAGAGATATAAATTCGTTAAATACCTTTATTTTTTTAAAAAAATTGATAATTTATTATCATTATTCTTTATAATTAATGTCAGAAACCGAAGGGACTTGTGAAAAATTAAAGAATAGTGATGAAAGATAAAATTTATCTTCAGGCTGAGAACAGAGACAGGGACAAGATCGAGAATAATGGAGAGGTAGAGACATGGACCAGGGAGATACTCCCTACCCTGCACTGCAAGGGTGCAATTCTTACGCGCGTTAAAGAGAGGTTTATCCTTAAATACATTTATGTGACTTGAATTAGTTAAAAATTACATGATTCATGGTCTATGAATACCAAATGTCTCAGACAAAAAAAGGCCACAAAACCATTTTCTTTAGGCTTAAAAAATAATGTTAATTATTAATATGCTCCCCTCACAATTAAAAAAAAAAAAAAAAAACCAATCAGTTGATGGGTAATATTTAGAGTAAAGATTTTTCTTCCTAAAAATTGGGCTTTCATCTTATTACGACCCTATGAAATCTCACCCATATATCAGTTCGCTGTCCCTGCTACAAGAGAAGTCCCATGAGAATTCCAATACCCTTATCAACCACAAAAAGTAGTTTAAAATATACAGCAAAAGCAAATTAATTGTAATCTTTTTTCGTCCCAAGAATATTAATATAGAGGAAGAAAAAAGACAAAATAAATTTGTAATCCTAATGTTTTGTTAATTAGGATCTTTAAGCTGCTGAGTTAATGAACTTTTGATCGACAATAAAATTTAGATGTAATATTGTAAGTATCTTTAGTGTTATTTTTTAATTAATAAAGTCTACATCAAAAGTTAGTTGATTTTTGAGGTGAAACCGGGAAACTCCTTTTTTAAATGAAAAATAGTATAAAAGATACTTAAAGAATTTTTCCTAAATTTTGCCATTTGATAAATTACTTGCCAATAGAAAAAAAGTAAAGAAAATATTTTTTTAACCTTTTCATTTTATTTTTAATTTTAACATAATTATTTGTCATTAAACATTTATAGCAGTTTTAGTCCATTTTTTTTTTTGTGCTGAGTCCATATTTGATTGCGCTTTTTTTTTTTCAGAGACATGATTTGTTTAAAAAGATCTTTTGAAAGTAGTTAATTTTTTGTATTAAAATAAATTAATTCAAACTCCAAAATTGGTATAAAAATTTCATAGCAAATAGTGGTTTTACATAATTGAATCGATTTTTTCTTTCATATCTCTCTTTGACTAACTCTTCAACAAAGAATAACAACTCATCCTCAAAAAAAAAAAAAAAGAATAACAACTCAACAAAAGAAATTAATGGTTAGGAGAATCTTATTATTTAAAAAAAGGTTAATTACACTTTTAATTTGAATTATGAGTGATTTTCATTTCTCAAGTCTTTTTTTGAGCCAAGTAGATACTTCTATTTTTAAAATTAAGCAAATTTGATTTCTCTTTCATTTATTTTTACTTAAAACGCTTAAATTCTCATTTTCTATCCAAATATTTTTTTATTAATGATGAATTTGAAATATAAAATAATTTTAAAAGTTTAACTATCAGAAATTTATTAAAATTTGATAAAATTATAGTATGTGATATTGGAGTGCTTTTTGGTACAAACCACATGCATCCTCAACAAGAGACATTCATGCTTGAGTCGGATAAGACTATTATGAGCAAGTTCTTCCTTTGAGTATTTAACACAACTGTATTTTCAGGACTCAAACTCGAAATCATTGATTAAATTAAAACAATACCACGTCAGTTGATTCAGTGCTCAATGGTTGTGATATTAGAGTTTGAAAAGGAAAAAAAAATTAAGATTTTTTAAAAAATTTTTGAATGAAGTATAATGTGTTGGTTGAAGAACTTTTAGTAGAAATGTATCCAATTTGTGATGATTTTGAATAGTTTCAGTTAAAAGGGTCGATATAGAGATGAAATTTATTCAATTTTTAAATAGATACTTAATAAGCTCAAAATGAAATTGAGAATCAAAATCGCGTATAATCCAAATTAAAGAGACAAAAATATAATTAAATCAAGAAAAATATTATAATAATGCATCATTTTATAATTAGAAAAACAGATAATGGTACGAGAGGTATTATATGCCATTGAAAACTAGAGTTCTAGTAATACTCATAATTAAGTAACAATGAAACAAAGTAAACAAACTAAAGATTTTGCAAATAACAATTATGCCATTTGCGGTCTATTCTTCAGATTGGGGGGGAGGGGGTTGTTGTGTTAAAAGGGGATTTTGCACTTGAGCTTCATCTTTCATGGTATTTCTACTTGATACCTAATTTTTGGAACGTGCTAATGCATGAATTTGACTTCAAACATCAAAGTAATTTACTTCAGATATTATCAAGTTTGGGCTAATTTGTGGAAGCACCTACAAACCAACTGCTTGTGTCCTGTCCTAAACTTTATGAAATGAGATCTTCTAAAGTATAATGGTAAAGTATTTGATAAGATAATGAAATAATTGATTCATATAACATTTAAATCATAAATCTTATCATGTGTGATTCATTCTTTATAAATAAAAAAAAGTCTCCATGTTCTTTAATATAGTTGTTTAATAAATATATAGTTGCTATAATGTGCATATTAAAAGTCAAATTTAATGTAATATAATGAACTTATTTTTGTCGCCTTCATCTTGTTTTACCCCCATATAATATATTTGTTATATACATAAGCGACATAGAAAATAAATAATTTTTTTATCTCATGTCAAAATTTTTAGAAAAATGAAATATATAACTATGTAATTCATTTCAAATTCTTGTATAAAACCTTTTATCAAATTTACATAAACTAAACTTTTAGTAAATTAATATAAATAAATAAAAAATATTTTCTCCCAACTCTAATTGAAATAGGCTATGTACTGACAGTGTAAAATAGTTTTACACTATCATTTAATCACAAACTGCCATTTATTTTAAGTTTGTTGACTTTTATAATAATTACTTTGAAAGTCATATCAATGGTGATTTTTAATTGATTGACAGTGTAAAACTTTTTACACTGACAGTGCATAATCATTAAACTCATTGAAATATACAAGAAAAAAAATTATAATTTCATTTAAAATCCATTTGAAATATGTAAATTAAATTATGTCAATTTTTCATGAAACTTATTTGAAATATGTAAATAAATTAATATAATTTTTTGACTAAAACTAGTTTTAAACCCGTTTAAGATTAACTATCACACGTATGAAAAAAATTTACAAAAGCATTTTTTGCATAAAAACTATAGATAAAAATATAGTTTCTTTTAAATATAAAATTTAATTTTGATATGTGTATTTTTAAAAAAATAACTTAAATAAATGTTTTAAAATAAATACCATAACAATAGCGATTTTTAGTCGTATGATAATTTATGATTAATTTATAACGTAAAATATTTTACACTATAAATACATCTAAATAAATACTTAAAAATATAGATAAATACTAAAAATACATTATTAGTAGGTATGTTGATACGAGTTGAATTTCTATAAATATTTAAATTAAAAAATGTATTTAATTTATCTATAATGTATTAAATAATGTACTTAACTAATATACAAAATAATGTAATAAATAATTGCGAAATAATGTTCTTAAATAATATACTATCTTATTTATCTATAATATACTAAATAATGTACTGAAATAGTAGAGTTGAACTCTATTATTTATCTATATTTTAAAGTATTTGTTTAGATGTATTTACGTAGTAAAAATATTTTACATTATAAATTAATCATAAATTATCATACTACTAAAAATTACTACTTTTTATGGTATTTATTTTAAAATTATATTTATGATATTTTTAAGAAACTTTTACACTTACCAAAATTAAATTCTATATTTAAAAGAAACTATATTTTTATTTAGTTTTTAAGTAAAAAATCACGAATGCTTTTGGTATTTTTTTTATGCATTTGATAGTTAATTTTAGAATCCGTGCATTGCACAGGTTTAAAACCAGTTTTAGACAAAAGTCATATTATTTTATTTGCATATTTCAAATGGATTTTAAATGAAATTATAATTTTTTTTTCTTGTATATTTCAATTAGAGTTGGAAGAAAAAAAAATTATTCATTTTTATTAATTTACTAAAAATTTAGTTTACGTAAATTTGAGAAAAAGTTATTCATGAATTTGAAATGAATTATACAATTATATAATTCACTTTTCTTAAGATTTTGACATAAAAAAATAATTTATTAAATTTCTATTTCACTTATATATAGCAAATATATTATAAAATAAGACAAATGTGACAAAAATAAGTTCATTATGCTATGTAAAATTTGATTTTTAATAGTATGTACATTCTAGCAATTATTTATTATAAACTATATTAAAGAACATAGATTTTTTTTTATATAAAGAATAAATCAAGTGTGGTAAGATATGTAATTGAAGTGTTATCCTAACCACTCATTTCATTACTTTACCAAATACTTTACCATTGTACTTTGGAGGATCTCATCTCAAACTTTATAACTTACTAAAAAATAGAGCATTCACGCACGGGGACAATGACACACAAAAATATACCACAAAAAAAAAAATACCGCTTGAAAGTATTTTGAAAATGATTTCATGATTTTATCACAATCTTTTTATCTTAATTATTTTATAATTTATTATATATATATATATATATATATATATATATATATGAGATTTATTAACGTACACTCATTTTTTAGTTGAAGTACGTTAGTAAGCTATATTGTAGGTGTATTTAAAATATATTGTAGTTATAACTTGCTAACATACCCTAACTAAAAAATAAGTATGTATACGTTAGCAAATGCTTGTGGAGTTTGCTAACATACACACACTTGTTTTTTAGTTGGAGTATGTTAGCAAGCTACACCATGGTGTATTTTAAGATACATTGTAGTTATAACTTACTAACGTACTCCAATTAAAAAATAAGTGTGTCTACATTAATAAATCTCTCTCTCTCTCTATACACACACACACACACACACTATCGAGTACGTGGATTAACTGATGTGAGGTTGTTCTAGTTTAACTTGTGATCTCAAGTTTGAGCCTTGGGATGTTGCTGCTTTAAATAACTCAGCGAGAGAGTTTTGTCATCCATAATAGTTTTACTTGGCTTGAAAAGGCTCTAGTGGAGGATACCTGCGATTTCTACCATATATATAGTAGTTAAGGACTATTTTGTGATTAATTTGTATAATTAGTGATTTGTTTAAAATGTATGTATTACCAACAAATAATTTAAAATAGAAGGAATATAATCTTAATATACTAAAATTTAAAAATAAATATACACTTACTTTAAAAACAAATTAAGGAAGTATATTATTTACTTTACATATTAGTATGTATTTTGTATATTACATGAGTATTTTATAAAGATGTAAATTGATTAATTAAATTATTTTAATGATAATAAAATATAAATTAAAATATAAAGTGTATAGATATTCAAAACTTTTAATTTTAAAACCTAAAAATTGATATAATTATATTTTATTAATAATTTATTAATATTTTATATAAATATTGTTTACAAAGAAAAAACAACATTTCATTTACTTAAATAAGTAGTCAAAAATGAATATTCAGTTTACTAAAAAAATTATTTTACTTTGATTTAATTCAATGTGAGTTTTCAAGATTTGTGTTGCAGTTGTGGCACATTTTGTTATTTCAGTTTTTCTATTATAACTAATTTTATAGGTTTCCTTTAGAGAAAATTTATAATCCTTTTGTATGTTGTATTATAAAGCAATATAAAAGGGAATGTGTGAGGAGAAAATAGAAAAATAAGGCTTGATTGAGAATTACGAAAGAGTGTTAAGAGGAACTGAAAGAAAGGTTCTTTGGGGGACTTGACTGTAATTGGCATCAAGGAATTCTATGTGAGAATATAGAGATATAAACAAGGAGATTTTTCACAGTTGCTTTTTTCCTTCTTGTCTGCTTTCTTTCTTTATGGCCAAATAGATTGTTTTGCTTTGATCGTAGTCTATCCTTTGGATTCTGTGTTTTGGTGTTTCTAGTTTTTTAAGAGGTGATTTGCTGCAGCAATTGGCATCGAAGATGGTTGCAGAAAGAGATATCCATGGTGATGGCGAAATTCGACATTAAAAAGTTCAATGGAAAAAGTGATTTTGCCTTGTGGAGGTTGAAGATGCGAGCCTTGCTTGTTCAACAAGGGCTAGAAGAGGCTTTGGAAGGGGAGAAGAGGTTGCCAAGCACGTTGATTGAGAAAGAGAAGAAAGATCTCTTGAATAAGGCCCACAGTGCCATAATTCTATGTTTGGGTGACAAAGTTCTTCGAGAAGTCTCAAAGAAAAATTCGCTATTGCTCTGTGGTTGAAGCTCAAGAATCTTTACATGACAAAGTCATTGGCAAATCACCTCTATCTCAAGCAGAGACTTTATACCTTCAAGATGCAACCTGGGACCTCTATTGAAGACCATATGGATGAGTTCAACATGTTGATTCTTGATCTAGAGAACATCAAAGTAAAGATAAATGATGAAGATCGAGTGTTACTTTTAATTCATTCTTTGACCAGCTCGTACGAAAACCTTACGGATACCTTTGTCTACGGGAGAGAGTCTTTAACTCTTGAAGAGGTGCAAGCAGCTTTGATTTCTAAGGAGTTGGCCAAGAAATCAAAGAATAAAGAAAGTGATACAGGTGAAAACCTTAATATCAAGGGGCGAAGTGACAAGCGAGATAATAAGAGAAAGAACCAATCAAGATTGAAATCGAAGACGAAGATGAAATTGAAGTGTTTTCTGTGCCATAGAGAAGGTCACTTCAAGCGAAATTGCCTTGATCAAAAGTCTAAGATGAAGCACAATTCTGATGACAAAGTAAACGCATCAGTGGTTTTTGATGGGTATGAGAGTGTAGATGTCTTAGTAGCTGCAAACTCTCAAGGTGAATCTGAATGGATGATGGACTCAAGATGCTCTTTTCATATTTGCCCCAATAAATAGTGTTTTTTTTCATTACAAGCTTGTTGCTAGGGGTCAAGTTGTGATGGGAAACAATGCAACATGGTTGTTGGCATTGGATTCATTAAAGTCAAACTCACGGATGGAACTGAGAAAGTCATGACCCGAGTAAGACATGTTCTTGATCTCAAATGAAATTTAATTTCTTTGGGAACCTTGGAAGAAGTTGGGTTCAGCTTCAAAGCTAAGAATTCTGTGTTAAAGGTGTTCTAAGGATCACGGGTCATCATGAAGGGAATAAGGAAGAATGGTCTTTATGTTTTGACAAGAAATGCCATCACTAACACCTCATTTATAGCTACAGATTCAAGCACCAGTAAAGGAATCATGTGGCACCAAAGGCTTGGACACATTAGTGAATGCAGTTTGAAAGAATTGGAGAAACAAGGGCTGTTATATGGAGATAAATTAGAAGCTCTTGATTTTTTGTGAGCATTATGTGTTTAGAAAGCAAATAAGGGTAAAATTCAGTACCCATAAG
Source organism: Spatholobus suberectus (assembly GCA_004329165.1). Classification (NCBI taxonomy): domain Eukaryota; kingdom Viridiplantae; phylum Streptophyta; class Magnoliopsida; order Fabales; family Fabaceae; genus Spatholobus; species Spatholobus suberectus. The sequence goes on along the minus strand of QUWT01000331.1, from coordinate 35,145 downwards.
ACAAAGGATAGAATTGACTACATCCATTCTGATTTGTGGGGACCATCAAGAACACCTACTCATGGAGATAACAGATATTTCATTACGTTTATTGATGATTCAGTAGAAAGGTATGGGTTTATCTGTTAAAAAGTAAGGATGAGGCTTTTAAAACCTTTGTGCAATGGAAAAATCGAGTTGAAAGTCAATGTGATAGGAAGATAAAGGTTTTGAGGACAAACAACAGTCTTGAATTTTGTGGAGATGTATTTAATAATTTCTGTAAAGAACATGGGATATACAGAAATAACATAGTCAGGAAGACACCCCAACAAAATGGTCTTGTTGAGAGAATGAATATGACTCTTTTAGAAAAGGTCAAGTGTATGTGGTCATATACAAGTTTGTCTAAGCATTTTTGGGAGGAGGTTGTCCATACTGCATGTTATCTTATTAATAGAAGTCCATTTGCAGCACTTTATTTTAAAACTCCTCAAGAGATATGGAGTGGCAGTCCGGTAGATTATGCAAATCTCAGAATATTTGGTTGCCCATCTTACTATCATATGAATGAAGGCAAACTTGAACCAAGGGCAAGGAAGGGTTTGTTTATGGGATATCTTGATGGCATAAAGGGTTATAGAATATGGTCTCTTGATGATAAAAGGTGCATCATAAGTAAAGATGTAACTTTCCATGAAGTAGAAATGTTCAAAGTTAGATCTCTCAATGAAGTCATGGAAAAGTCAGAAAATCATGAAGTTGAGGTGGAGCTAGAATGTAGAGGTGTAGGTGAGCAGGTTACCAATGATGATGATTCTTTACAGCATAAAGTAGAAGATCAGTTCTAGATTGCTTGCAAGGTTAGTACAGACCATGACTATTTATTGGCGAGAGATAGAGAAAGAAGGGAAATCAAACCTCCACAAAGGTTTGGATACGCTGACATGATAGCATATGCCTTGAATGCTATTAATACAATCACTAATGATGAACCAAGGTTCTACAAGGAAGCCATAGAGAGTAAGGATCGAGGAAAATGGCATCTTGCAATGGAAGAAGAGATGAAATCTCTGCACAAGAATCAGACTTGGAAGTTAGTGGAGAAACCAAATGAAGAAAAATTGGTGGGTAGCAAATGGATTTTCAAAAGAAAGGAGGGCATTTCAAAATCTGAACCCCCACGCTACAAAGCAAGATTAGTGGCAAAAGGGTTCACACAAAGAAAAGAGGTGGACTTTAATGAAATATTTTCACCAGTTGTGAAACATTGCTCAATTAGAGTGCTCCTTGCCATGGCAGCTCAATTCAATCTATACCTTGAGCAAATAGATGTAAAAATAGCCTTTTTACATGGTGAACTTCAGGAAAAAAATTTCATGAAACAACTGGAAGGGTTTGAAGTCAAAGGCAAAGAGAGTTAGGTTTGCCTTCTTCAGAATCTTTGTATGGTTTTAAACAGTCACCGTGCCAATGGTACAAGCACTTTAACAATTTTGTTTTGAGTCTCAAGTACAAGAGGAGTAACTTTGATAGTTATGTTTATTATAAGAAGTTGGACTGTAATGACTACATTTACCTTCTCCTATATATTGATGACATACTTATAGCATGTAAAAGCATGGTAGAAATTGAAGGACTTAAGAAGATGCTGAAAACTAAATTCGAGATGAAGGATTTGGGGCTAGCCAAGAGGATACTCGGTATGGAAATTAGAAGACAACAAAATACTAGAAATCTTACCATCACTCAAAAGGGATATCTTGAGAAGATCCTAGACAAGTTCAATATGAAAGAGGCTAAACCAATGAGCATTCCTATTGTATCTCACTTAAAACTATCACTTGAAGGCAGTCCCAAAATCATTCTAGAAGAAATGGAGATGGAGAAGGTGCCTTATGTATGCAATGGTGTGGACTCGCCTGGACATAGCTTATGCTGTTAGCTTAGTCAGCAGATTTATGGGAAATCCTGGGAACCAACATTTGTTAGTTGTTAAGCAAATCTTAAGGTACTTGAATGGGCCAGTAAATACTAGATTAAAGTATGGAAGAGATGATCAGGATTCAGGTCGAGCTCAAGGTTTTGTAGACTCAAACTTTGTAGGGGATTGTGACAAAAGGAGATCTTTAACTGGATATGTGTTTACTTTGTTTGGAAACATTGTAAGCTGGAAGGCTTCTCTGCAACATGTAGTGGCTTTGTCCACAACTGAAGCGGAGTGTATTGGCATCACATAAGTTGTTAAAGAGACATTGTGGTTGAAGGGTTTGATAAATGAACTTAGAGTTACTCAAGAGAATATCAATGTATTTTGTGATAATCAGAGTGCTATACACCTCTGTAAAAATCACAATTATCATGAGAGAACAAAACACATTGATATTAGGCTGTATTAGATCAGAGATATTGTCTCAGATGGAATGGTGCAAATTAAGAAGATTTATATATCTGAAAACCCTACGGATTTCATCACTAAGGTGGTTCCCTTAAGCAAGTTTAAGCATTGTCTGGACGTGTTGAAGATTGAAGATGGTTGAATGTGCCAAGGTGGAGATTGTTGCAGCTGTGGCACATTCTGTTATTTCAGTTTTTCTGTTATAACTGATTTTATAGTTTTCCTTTAGCGAAAATTTGTAATCCTTTTATATGTTGTATTATAAAGTAATATAAAAGGGAATGTGTGAGGAGAAAAATAAGGCTTGATTGAGAATTATGAAAGAGTGTTGAGATGAACTGAAAGAAAGGTTCTTTGGGGGACTCGACTGTAATTGGTATCAAGGAATTTTGTGTGATAATATAGAGATATAAATAAGGAGATTTTTCCTTGTTGCTTTTTTCCTTCTTGTCTGCTTTCTTTCTTTATGGCCAAATAGATTGTTTTGCTTTTATCATAGTCTATCCTTTGGATTTTGTGTTCAGGTGTTTTAAGAGGTGATTTGCTGCAATAATTTGTATTATAATATTGAGTTTAATGGCTATGCACTGTCAATATAAAGCAGTTTTGTACTGTCAATCAATCAGAAATTACTGTTAGTATGTCTTTTAAGGTAATTAATATAAAAATCAATAAACTTATCATACCTGGTGGGTTGTAATTGGATGACAGTGTAAAATTGCTTTACACTGTCCATGCATAGCCTATTTTATCTATAATATTTGAAGAGAAAAGCAATTTAATACGAAAAATCAAGTTTAATTCATAAAAGTTGATTTATTTTCATGTTGTTCGGTCCAATGACATGAGTTAATGCAGTTTACCTTTTAATTAAATTCTAAAAATATTACTTGAACTAATTTAGGCCCAGAAGAAAACAAAAATTACCAAATATTTTTTCAAGATTATAAATGTGGAATATTTTAGGTTTTTACTCATTTCAATTAATGAGTATATTTGACAAGATAAATAAGTTAACTTCTAACTTATGTGATTAGTTTAAAAACTTATTTGACCATATTTAATAAATGAGCTTACTGTACTATATTGTAATATTTTTTGAAATGCTATCTCATTTAACATTTGAACTTATAATTTTTTAACTTATTTTTTTAAAATTTATTATCTTATTAAAATTCTTTCTTTATCTTTTTCTTAATGTACTATTTATTTTAATTTTCTTAATAAAATAATTTATCTTTATCGATAAAAATTTAAATTTGAAAAAATACTTTGTTCAAAGTAATGTTATTTTTTTTTAAAATAAACAATATTTTTAATCCTCTATATATTCCTCTCTCTATATATAAATTAGAATAACTATTTTGAACGAGAGTATTTTTAACTACTATTCTTCAACGATAGCGTTTTTAGCTATCATTCTTCAACGAGAGTGTTTTTAGGAATTTTTTAACGTATTATCTCTTTCCATTTATCATTTTCAATATCTTTAGTTTTAAATTGAATGACAATATTTTTTTAAAAAAATTATGAATATTAAAAATTAACATTGTATTACAATAATTATTTATTATAAATTTAAAATCTTTTATCTTCTATAAATTAGAATAGCTATTTTGAATGAGAGCGTTTTTAGGGATTATCTTTCAATGAGAACATTTTTAGTTATTTTTCTCTAACGAAAACATTTTTAAGGATTTTTTTTTAACTTCTTATCTCTTTCAATTTATCATTTTTATTTTTTTAAAATTGATTTTCAATATTTTTTAAAAAAAAATATCAATTGTTAAAAATAACATTGAATCAAAATATAAATTATTTATCATAAATATAAAATATAATTTATACGATAAAAAATATTTATTTATCACACATTTTAATTATAATATAATTTCTATATTCAAAAGTATTTATTTATTATAAATTTTAATTATATAAAATAAAAACTTATCATGTGCATTACACAGGCTAAAATACTAGTTTTAAATAAATACAAGTTTCTTTAATTAAATAATAATGTAATTTTTTGCAAAAGAAAAGAACATGTCACAAAAAACTAAATAATTGCCAAAACACTCATTGTTTTTTATTTTTTTTGAAAGTAATAGATCATTATATTTTTTTAGGAGAATTCATGAAAATCATTAAATATAATTTTTTTATAATATAAAACCATAAAAATTATATACAAATCTATGTATAATATGTTTCATTTAAAAATGACATTCAATGATAGTTTAATTTTATGCACCGTAAGTATAAACCAATTAAAATTCACGTTGTATATAATTTTAAAGAGTTTAATGGTTATGCATTGATAATGTAAAGTAATTTTATGTAACGACCCACTGCCGCTACATGACAACGTTACTACTATTCTCTTTGAAAGGCTCAATTTAATAAAGATATTAATTTAAGTATTACCAAAAAGATGTGTTTGTTTTTCGCCTTTATCTACTTTCTAGAAAATCATAAAGAAAACTTTTCCACTGAAAATTTCCAGCTCACATATATAACCATCCTCTATGGAATCCATTCATTCTAACTGAGGCATCTACACCGATGTATATATCAAGGAATCAAAAGAAATACATATACCATCATTAGTAACATATTTACATCAATAAGAAAAGGGTACATAACACTCTACCTATCGCTGGTCACACTATGCATCATGTCAAAAGAAATAAACAACAAATTGGAATATCAATTCCTCTAAGAATAAGAACAAAAGGATGATCCTCCATGCTTGTTCCATCTTGCCACTGACTAAAGCGAAGCATCATCATTAACAATAAGAAGCTAAACCTGTTAAAGCTCAACATCTGCTCCCACGCCAAAGACGTGATCATCACAGGCATAAACCACACGTGCAAACAACGCAAGGGTAATCTTACTTGAAACAATAAAACATATAGTATAAAGGAAAGGTAATAGGAAAATCTTTTAATCAAATGTCAATAGCCAAACAAAATAATAACAATAGCAACTGTACAATCATTACAACAATTTATTAACAACATCTTTACCACTAGCACCACCAACCATAACAACAACAACAGCCTCAAAATAACAACAATCATAACAATTAGGTAACAACAACAACACTGCCCCCGCTACCAACACACTACGCAAATATAACAACAACTACCAAGTAACTATAACAACAACGGCAATACTACCATCACCATCACCAACAACACCACCACAACAACAACAACTATAACATCAATAACTAGATAGCAACAACAATACTACCACTAACAACGTTAACTATAGAAGAAAACTTCGTTTTCATATAAAAATCTAGATAAGATTCACTAATATATAGTCACCTTCTACATTAGTGATATCAATCACCATGCCAATGCTTTCAACATCAACTAATAGAATGAGTTTCCTTAAAATCACTACATACATACCATGCTTTCAACATCAACATGTTAATGCATGAATAACACGACTCTCGAGAGATTTTCTACATTTCAGGTGATCAGTCAGGTCTTATCCCCTATCATAGCCATCTAATACCATTCAGGGATTGCTAAAACTTTGATCCGTTAGATAAGCTTATGGTTGTCAGGATAAGTGTATGTGAGTGATGGTACACTACGACACAAGGCTTGCACTGCCTTGGCCCCTTACGGAATTACCCATCCACTTATCCTCTATGCCCAACTTTAAGACCCTACTTCTTATCCAGGCACTAGGTTGGAGGCCTATCTGAGTACCAACTCTAGTTACCATCCACCTTACACGCCTACTCGCACATGGCTTAAAGCCCACACAACTTCAGCCAACAACATATGCATGCCAATACATGTATCACCACAATAGTCAACTCAACCACAACAATTATCAAATCATATATATATGTATCAACATATAACCACGTGGCCTACTTAGCACCACACTTAGCACCACTTATGGTCCAACAATCATCATCAACCCCATGTAGGCCCAATGCAGCTCCTTGCATGGTCAACAAGTAAGGCCCTATCCAAGTAGCACATACCTCGGGAAACATCTTACACGTCTTAGGTGAGGTCCTATTTAAGCAACCAACACCTTCTGTAACATATCTCACCTTCACAACATATTACAATTAGTGGAGGCTCTACCTGAGCAACCTTCCATTCAATTACCATTTTCCAACATTTTATCAAACAAATCCACAATAACAATAAAAAAAACCAAGAACCAAGTTTGGAATGATAACAACAATATTACAACCCCACAATATCACAAGCCATCAACAACATCGCTCACAAGCATTCATTACATAACAACACAAATACCCCAAGAATCAAGCATACAGTATGAATTTATCATTCTTATGAAATTTGAACACTTTTTCCAAAGTTCCCAATTATCACACTAAACATTAAACCAATAGCATTCAACCCCATCTTTATTTTTCTTAAAGTTTCAACTTTAATGTTTCATGCATAGCACCACAAAATTGATACCAAGCATGTCAACAACAGGGGAGAATCAGGGACCTTGTCGCCCAGCATCACTAGACTATTGCCCAGCGCCAACATCTCTGCAATTTTGTCGCCTGGCACCACAAAGTTGTCGCTCAGCGCCAACATCACAAAGAGAATCTGGCATTTCGTCAGCTGGTGTCACTTTTTGTCGCTAGGCGTAGAATCCGTCGCTATAGGCAAAATTTCCGTCACTAAACTCTAATTCCGTTGCTAATTGACAGCATTTCTATCAACTATCACCCCGCAACAGAAACTGACGCCCAGCGGCAAACCGTGACTTTTGTAGTTCGCAAGAAGATGATCCATGTCATTTTTTACAAAATCAATCCATCCCAAGCATCACAAAACAATTTTAATCACTTTAAATACATTTTTAACTGATTATACAACAATAAATCACCAAGATTTCGTTCCAAACCCCTTTCCCTTTTCAGATTTCAACATTTTTCCCTAAAAACCCATTTCATCAAAATTATACCACATCTCACACACAACCAGATTTGAAACGAACCCAAAGCAAGATTCACACAAAATCATGCTCATACATCACAAATCTAACAAGTGTAAGCTTCCCTTACCTTAAAAGCTTCCAAATTTGAAAGTTGGGAAGATGAGAATGTGAGAGAGAAAGAGACTCTTGAGCCAATCCTCCAAGAAATTTGTCATTCGTAACTCAAGAACACGAAATTGGGGCTAAGAAACCTTTAACACCCTTAACTAACTAGAGAAATCTAGAGAGATATAGAGAGAGATGAAGAGAAGAGAGAGAAAGGAAGATAGAGAGTGAAAATGAGAAAATGAAAGAAAAAGCTCCCTCCCCCTCTTATATAGCTAAACTCTCCGAAGGTCTTACACGGACTTTTGCCCAACTAAGATTCAAATCTCACCAAACCACTCCCCATATCTCATAGCTGGTCTAACCCAACTGTTTTTCCTCAAAAGCCCAAAATCAGACTCTCAACACCTCTACATTGGCTTAAGCACATATCTCAAGTTCCTTAAATTCAAACCGGTATTTCAAACAACCAACACCAAAACATCACCACCTACTACATACCATCATCACTCACAACAAATCATACAGAGCAACAATTTATTTATTTCTTTTAATCACCTAAATTACATATCAAATTTCCACTTTTTAGTTATTAAAATATTTAATCATACATTAGGAAAAAGAAGATGTTACATTTTACACCGTCATTTAATCACAAACCACCATTTATTGTAAGTTTATTGACTTTTATAATAAATACTTTAAAAGTCATATTAATGGTGATTTCTGATTGGATGACAGTGTAAAACTTTTTATACTGACAGTGCATGACCATTAAACTCAATTTTTAAAGTGTTTATTATAAAAGTAAGTAGTTTTGTGATATATGATAATCTATGATTAAATGATAATATAAAGAAATTATGAGTTTAATATTTATATATTGTTAGTGTAAACATATTACACTTCAACCAATTAGAAATCATGATATGTATAACTTTTAAAATAGTTATTATAAAAATCATTAAACTTATCATACATGTCAATTTTTAATTAAATGATGGTGAAAAAAGCCTTTACACTATTAGTACATATATTAGTTACTAAAAAATTATACACCAAAAATAAATTAGAGTTAAAAGTGTTATGCATTGTTAGTATCTTTACACTCTTAGTATAAAATTTTTTACACCGTTAATTAATAAAAAAAACATATTTAATACTACTTTTAAGACAAAAAAAAAATCAATTTCGATATGAGTTTCAAGATAAAAAAAATCATTTTTGATATGACTTTTAAGATAATTATTTTAAAGTCAACAAACTTGAAAAAAAACAATCTATATACTAGCAATATAAATATTTTTATATTATTATTTAATTAAAAATTATTATGTAAGATAAATTTGTTGACTTTTATAACTACTTTAAAAGTCATGTTAATTATTATTGATTAATAATGTAAAGACTGATAATGTATAAAAATTAAATTCAAGCACTTTATCATATATCACTACTAACAGTTAGATAATAATGTAAAAAATAAAATAAAATTGCGCTACTAATCCATTGTAATTAAACTATTTAAATTAAATTCTAACTTTATTTTCTTTGATACGAGATCGGGTCATAAGTCATAACATTTGTTAGACTGTTAGAGGACCGAATTGGCCAACTATTCCATTATTTATTTATTTATGAGTATGTTAGCAACATTGTCCCAAATACTGTTTTTTTAATATTTTTTTATTATTGACCAAATTTATTGAAAATTATAAATTTTGGTAAATTTCATTTTTAAATTAAGAGAGAGACTCGTTAAATAAGAAGTAAAATATACTAAAATTTACAATTTCTAATAAATTTAAACTAATAATAAATAGAGTATTAGAAAAAAGGGTTATTAGCATTTTTTTTATTTATTTGTTTGAAATAAAGTTGTGCCACGTGGTAGGTTGCGAGTGGACCCAACAGGCATGTTAGCAGGGTGAGTTCGCACACTTGAATCGGAGGGACTGCAGTAGACGCAACCGACCAACCATGGCGGCTTCTGATCCCAACAAGTTGATGACTAAAGCAGATAAACTGTCTGTTTATCTTCTCTCTCATTTCCCTTAACATATTATGCACATCATAATTTTCCTTTGCCTTATCTCTTCAAATCAAATGCCACAATAATCTCATTTTCAAGTGGCACTGTTCATTTCGCTGCAACAACTAGGTTTAATTTTTCGTCGTGCGGGTTTTCCATGTTGATCGTAGGGAAACATGTAATATCTGTTTTGTTACGAGAAAATAAAATAAAATTGATGCAGCATACAATTTTGTGTCTTAGGTTGATTTGTCATAATGATGTGATCCAACTACTGTTGGGATCATACTGGTCATGGAATTGGTGTTGATCAAGGCACTTGATGGACTACATTACTTTGATATCATTTTTTGATTTTGTTTTTAAATTATGTGAGTGAAAGCCAGAGGATTTACTTCATATGCTGATATTCTCAGTATGATTTAACTGTGGCCAAGCCCATTGATTCTAGGGCATATTAGTTTTGTTGTTTCTCTTTCCATGAACTCTCTGTTTTACCTTGTATTTCTTTTTCACTGCAGAACAAGACTCAGTCTTACTAGGTGGAGTGCAGATTGGAAAAGTGCTACTGTTCTTTATGAGCAGGCGGGTAAAGTATTCAAGCTTTCTTAATAAGTATTTGATTGTTTGTGCGAATAATTTTGTGCTAAATGAAAATTTGGAGAAAAGATAGGTTATTGGTAATCTGCTAAACTCTTTTTCTGTTGCAGCTAATGGGTTTAGAGTTGCCAGGGACTATGAGAAAGCCAAAATAGCATATGAGAAAGCTTCGAAAGGACAAGAGATGCTTTCTTCGTATCCTTAAGTGATATAATTATACATTATCCTTCATTTTGTTTCATTAAGGGGAAAAAAATTATCTTGAATTATGATGGTACTCTATAATGTTATTAGATTCACTGTGTTAAACTGTCTCTCTTTGACTTTCCTTGACAATCAAACCAGACCTTGGGATGCAGCTAAGCACATGGAATCTGCTGCTGCTCTGGCAAAGGATCTAAGCCACTGGCAAGAAGTTGGGGACTTCTATCGAAGGGCATCTGAATTGTACATGGAGTGTGGGAGACCACAACCTGCATCAGACGCTCTTGCAAAGGGAGCCCGGTAAACAGATTGTTTACCCTCTTTCTTTGCAACTGAATTCCGTATGATTATTATTATTATTATTATATGCTGAAGTAACCAACCAACTGCCAACTTCTAATGAAATTCATAATTTGAAAGCTCTAATAGAGTGGTATATGGCAACTTCATGATGATCAAGTTACATCTATCCTTTGGCAACATCAAGGAGGCTAAAATCTTCTTGTAGTGTGTACTTTATGGAGTCCTTTGGTACATTTGTTTGGTAGTTTATACACGGAGGCTAAAATCTGTTTAGTTTATGAAGCTTTAGTCACTTTCATAAAGCTGTTTCTCTGGCCTTTGAATTGCTTTGGGATGAGTTGTGTATATGGCCTTTCTTTGGTGTGCTGCTCGAGGCTGTTTCTAAAAGGTTGCCATTTCGGATATGGATAGGGATTCGACAGCATTGCTGCCTTCATGATATTTTCAAGTTCTCTCAATGTTTCCTTCTCTGTTTTGGAGGATATCTTAATCATAGCTGTGTTTCCCCCCCTTTTCTCTTTTTGTTCAGTCAATGGTTACTAATAACGAAACAGTAATTTGAGTCAATATAAATTATTAGAAGTCATGCATATAAGCCTGTTAAATTTAATACATCATGATGGCTCTCATATTTTATCTCATTACGTACTGCTGCAGATGTTGTATGCAACACTCTAATTTATGTATATATTGCATCTGTATATAGTACTGTTCTACTGTCTATTGGGAAATTATTTATATAGCTCTCTCTCTCTCTCTCTCTCTCTTATTTTCACCATGTGTTTCATAAAACCTTCCCTCCTCTGTAGTGCTTTGGAAGATAGCATGTCTGAAGAAGCTATTCAGCTATATACAGATGCTTGTACAATTCTTGAAGATGATGGAAGAGAACAAATGGCCTTTGATCTTTACCGTGCTGCCACTAATGTTTATATAAAACTTGAAAAGTAAGTTTTGTTAAAAATTGAGGCAATAAATTTTGATGGTATATAGAGTATGAAGTAAATTTATCTTCTTCCACTGTTTTACTGAATGAAGTTTCTTACTTGTGTATTGTAATTATACTGCGTTTGTGCAATCAGTTGAATTTCTATTCATGCTTTTCCATTGATTTGTTTTATTTTTGTATGTTGGCATATCTGACACAGTGTAAGTCAAATACTATAGTTGAGTCTTAAAAAGTGTAATGTAAGATGGATGTAGTTTGCTTGCCTTAAATGAGGAGCTCTACTCTAAAAGATCCATAAATGCAAGGCCCCGTGTATCTGCTTTTTCTACCATGTTCATATATGTCATTATCCTGCAGAATGTCTATATTTTCATTCGGTTAATTTCATGCCTATTAATGTTCAACTTGTTGCACTTGATGTAGTATATATAGATGTGATTGAGCTGTTATAACCAAATTGAAATAGAATGGAAAATTAATTAAATAATTTAATGCCCAAAAGCTAGGGTCTGGAAATCAGAGTATCAGACAAATTAGAGTTTAATAGTATGTAAGGCTTCCACTGATTTTCTTGCAATGATGATAAAGGACCATATTGGGGACTGTTTGGCAGTTTGGGTGCTGTGAATAGCACTGCCAAATTTAGAATTGGAGGTTTAAAGGGGGCTTTAGAGCAACACAAATTTTAAACTAAAGAATGACAGTGATTTGTAGCCAAGAAAGTACTTGTTCTTGATAACAATTGACAGCAAAGATGTTAAACTAAATAGAAGGAAAAATATAAATTAGGAGTTTTATGGGTGGTTGCTTTGGGTGATAACTGATACCTCAAAATGTATGGCATAGTGCAAATAAAACAAAATGTATGACTTCTCAAACTCTGCATTATACAATCACTGCTTGAAAAAAAGACCTTTTTTGACTGAATTCTTAATCAGATGAGCATGAAGACATTTCTCTCATAGAAAACACATAGTAATTATGAGTTATGACACTGGAAGATTTTACACAGAATAGACTCTGGTTTCAACTGTACGGAGACCCACCTCTATTTTTTGAATTCACACCCAACTGAAACAACTAATCAATATCTAATCTAACAAATTAACTAAAATACCCATGAAAAACAGAAAATCAAGAAGACTATAATTTTATTTAACTACACCAAGCACATCTGACACTGACAGCGTACTACTGGGACATAGAAATAGTTTATCAAAGAGTTGAATGGTTATCTTGCATTAAAACGAGGTCACAGCACTTTTTTCTGCCTCCCTGAAGCTTATTGTTTTCTTTATCCACTTGCATCTTGTTTTACATTGTTCTATAGTTGTTTCTTTGTTCAATTCTTTGTGTGGCACTTTGACTTTTCTGGTGTTGGGTGAGGTCTATGTTCTTGGACCAGCTCTTGTTGACTTCCTTTTCTAGCTTTGGTTGAAGTAAAGAAGCAAATTTTTGGGGAAATATGAAATTTTTGCTATGGTTTGGTGCATTTGGCTGTTCACACATCTTTTAAGGAGATTTCTTTGAATGAGTAATGTCTCTAGGAGAAGATTAGTCATTTGGTTTCCACTTGATGTAAGGCTTGTGATCTTTTTATAGAGGTTTCCCTTGCAGATATGACGAGGGATTGGGAACCTCTATTTATTGATTTTTCCCCTTCCTTTTTTCTCCCAGGAGGAACTCCTATTCTCCTAGCTTTCTGTAAAAAATCCTGTTTTTTCTGCTTGTAAGTAAAAAAATTATGCCAACCAGTTAGGCAAGAACTGCTACTTTTGGAAGCTGAATTGATGTTCTTGGCAGAATGTTAATACACAAATTATTTTCGTAAGTGCAAATTCTGAACATTTCAATTGTTGTATGTTGACTTGCATATTTCGTTGGGCATGGTTTCATAATCAACAGATATACAGATGCAGCATCTTTCATGTTGAGGTTGGGCTTGGCAGCTGACAAGTGTAATGCTACCAATAGCCAGTGCAAGGTTTGGAATATTTTGACTTTGTATTCTGTATTTTAAGTCATTTCTTATAACTAGAGACTTGAAAAGGAAAATAATTGGTTATAGGTTGGCCTTCTGAACGAATATGCCGGTACATTGTAAGTATGACAATAAGTAGCGAGGACTGACGTTGGTAGGTTTGGTGTATTAAGTAAGTATCAGAAAATTGAGTAGAGATACAAGTAACACCCATTTGGTGTGGCCAAAGATCATAAATCTCAAAGAACAAAAGAGGACTTCCATAGAAGTAACTCATTGTATTGATTGAATTGATAAAAGATAAAAAGAGAGTGTGTAGATGCTCTATTTATAGAGCTAACAATTATTTCTAACAGACTAATAACAACTAACCAAAATTCCTAACAAACTAACAACTCTTAACACCCCCTCGCAAGGTGATAAGTGGTATCGCCACAATCACCTTGAATTACAAACAACAAAGAAAAAAAAGATATGTAGAGATTAGAAAATAGTACCTTTTTTTTTTTTAACAGACTATGAGATAGGCAACAAAAAAAGAGACAAGCAAAAAAAACAAAAAAAAAGGCCCAAGCGCATTGAAGCCCAATCTAGCCTAGCAAAGGGTTTGAGCAATCAACATTCTCGCACATTGAATTGCTACGGTCCTCCCTGCCTCCAGAGTAGCAACTTGTGCTCTCACTTAAGAGGAGTTAAACAAAGTGTTTCGATCATAGCGAAGACCAGAAATGCGATGGAGATTTGTTAGAATCGGAGACCATTGCCGGATCTAACGATAGCAAGAGTGAGAAGGCATGGGGATTTATTCAACTAAGTTGTTCTTGCTCTCATCACAGATGACATCAGGGAGAGTGGCGGCCGTTGCGATGGAGACGCATTTCTCGCGGTGGTAGCACTAGTATGATGGTGCATCGATGGTTGGGAGTGATGGCTGAGACGGTGCATTCGACAAGGTACAATGGAGAGTGGTGGTGGGTTGAAAGTGCAAAAGGCAAAAGGATGAAAGAGAGACCTAGAGAAGAGGGAAGATGAGACGAATTGGAACACTGAATGTTGATTTCCACTGGGATTGAAGATAGTGATGCGCACACTTGAGATTGAACTGATATGAAATTGCAAATTATTCTTGAAATTCTTTGCAATCTCTCTCACCAAAAGCTGAAACAGAAGCATTGGGATCAACAACTCTACACTCTTTTGGTGCTTTCTGATTTGTTTGTAAACCAATGTCTCTAGCCTAAACTGGTGTGGCTTTTTCAAACCTCTGGTTGCTGGAGCTGATTTTCTGGCAACTTTGGTCACCAGCTGCTTTCTTAAGGCTTTCTTTCAGGTGTACTTGTGTGCAATATGCTTGGTTTGTGCCTTTGCTAGCTCGAGTGTTTGTTTTGCAGCTAAATTGCTTGTAGAAATGACTAATGGAATGCCTGTGACAGAGCAATCCGTTTGAGAAATGCTTGATCCACAGATTTACTTCCATCTCTTTTTGGTTTTCTTTTGCAGCAGAACCCTCGCTCTCTCCATGAGAGAGCTCTGATACCATATCATAAAATTGAGTAGAAATGCAAGTAACACCCATTTGGTGTGGCCAAAGATCATAAGTCTCAAAGAACAAAAGAGGACTTCCATAGAAGTAACTCATTGTATTGATTGAATTGATAAAAGATAAAAAGAGTGTGTAGATGCTCTATTTATAGAGCTAACAATTATTTCTAACAGACTAATAACAACTAACTAAAATTCCTAACAAACTAACAACTCTTAACAGTAAGAGTATTTGCTTTATTATGCTTTTACTTGTTTGGAAGACTAGATTAACAATATATATTCATAAACATAATGCCACTAATTATGCTTGTGACAACTGAAACTAACATCTATCAAAAAAGCGGAGCACAGTGGCGTTAATTTTGAAGCTTTTAAGTTGATATTGATTTGGTCATTATTAGAGGTGTTGAGCAATGCATTAACAGCCGTAAGAATTAAGAATCCTCTGAACTGGTTTGTTGAAATGGTATTTCAAAAAATATATGGAGGTAGCTTAATGTGATTGTTTGATATTATTGAGGAAATTAATATATATTAAACTTGTGGGGCTGGCGGTTCTTTATGCTTTTTTTTTTTTTCTTTTGGAGGATATCTCATCCTTTCTAATATTTTTCGCATACTTTCTGATAATTATTAAAAGTTGCACTATAGGGTCAACTTATGTATTGAACCATTGTGAGTAGTATTTTAAATGTGTGTCACATCTCTGTTTTCTCATTCTCTCTCCCTAAAGCTGTAGTTTTCAAGAAATCTGATCCTAAAATAGGTATAACCTTAGTGGTGCACTTATGCAGTGAGTTCAGGAAGTCTTTACCAAGCTCAAGTAATTTTTTTTTTAAATGAACAAAAAATTTATTAAGAAAGAAGAGAAAGATACAGTAGAAGAGGATAAGAAATCCTTGAGGGAAAAAGGAAGACAACAAAATAAAGACAAAGGAAACAAAAATAAAAGCAGAAAAACAAGCTCAAGTAGTTTTTTTTTTTTTAAATTCAATAGCAAGTTGTTTTGGACTAATAGTGGACTAGACTCTGATGCTTCGGATATTAGTTGCATGCTTGTTTGCATTTCTTTTTTGCTTCACCTCTCTAAGTTCATCCTTTCACTAATAAAATCTGAGGCTAAATTTGGTGTTCCCTTGTCCGGACACAATTATACTCTACCACTAAATTTGTGTTTAGCATTGTGTTAATTTTTAGGCCCTCTAAAACTGCATTGCCTGATGAATTTCTGAAATATCTGGTATCATACCAGCTGACAATGTTATTTACTGTGGTTGCTTGTATTAAGAACAGACAGACTAGCACTTGGAAACTTGGATGAAATTTGAAGAAGGCAATGAATAGGAATCCTATGTCTGAATTTTGTTAACTCAAAATTATTTTGTTTGAAACCCTGCCTATGTTAAGCTTTGTTCCAAATTTTTACATGGCCAATTCCAAGCCTAGATATAAGAGGAGAGTTGTGTTAGACAGTTGACGGTGAACATAAAACTTTGTCTAATATTTATGACATGGATAAGTATTTTATTTCAGTTCCCAAACAATTGACTTTTTTCAAATTAGTGCATAGCTGCCGCATCATTGTTACACAGAAAATGGAGGAATGTTTCCATACGTTTGGGAATCATGTGCTGAAATATATTTATTTTTTATTTTGTCATAAGCTCTCTCTTATATTCCTTGTCATAAATGCAGGCATATCTTAGTGCAATTATTATCTACCTTTATGCTCATGACTTTAAGCAAGCTGAGAAGTGCTATAATGACTGTTCTCAGTAAGTTTCTGGCTCCTCCTTGTTATGGCATCATGTTCCTTCAAACTCAACCAACATGTGATATGGATCATTGTAGCACTTCTATGTGAACTGTACTCATCATCATTATTGTTGCTGTTATTGTCCTTGTTATTGACTTTGCTTCTTTGATTTCCAACTCCAATTTTCCCATACTCCAAAAATATCATATTCATAGCATAAATCATGTGGTAAAATTTATTCTTTAAGATTTAGAGTTCTTTGTAATTTATCTTCTGCTCCGTTGAATTGATTATTCAAATTGATGAATAAATGGTGTCTATAGGATTGACGCTTTTCTGAGAAGTGACCAGAATCGTTGTGCTAGCAAGCTACTTGCTGCCTACACAGATGGAGATGTCGAAGAAATCAAACGCATTGCTCAGTCAAGCGCTATTTCACATCTTGACCATGTGGTAAGTGATTTAGTTTATATTTTAAGTTCTTTTGGAACGTGAGTCAAGTAAAACAATGGATACAATCTAGCTGTTGAAACTTGTGGGCTTGTTTTCACTGTGTTAGGTCTTCCTCTTATCGAATTCATAAATTAAATAGATCCAAGATTTAACCCAATTTTTTACTTTTCAGTTGGTTTCAAGGGTACTTGCTACAGTTATTTGTTGATCTTGTTGCCTTGTACATTAGCTTGGCTTAAAATATCTTATTCCCCCAAAGTATAATTCGCAGTAACATGTTGTTAGACTTGTTTTATATCATAATCAGATTACCAGATCCCAAAGGATCAAGCATTTATCCTTCAGAAACACAGCTAGTTGTCTCACCACTAGGAACCACTTTGCTGAAACCTGATAGCTATTCTGAAAAATTTATGGCATGCCTCCAGAAACTTTCTTTTAAACTCTACTCTAGCAATTCTGAGGAATTAGACCGTCCTCCTATGTTCCAACATACAACTCGAGTCTCCTCAGTTCACTGTATATCCTAAACGTTGATACTTTCTTCACTGCTTGTATCCTCCTAAAGCCCAAGGGCAAGTAGCACAATGCGTCTGTAAACTACTTCAATGATTACTAAGAGCTCAGCGGTGCATCTTTTACTGGTTCACACAAATTGTCAGTTCAGTGGCAATCTTCCTTGGACATCTTCATAGCAAGGAAACCTTATTTTTCAAGAGGCTCCCCATGGTTTCACACGTGTTAGCAGTCTTGTTTTTTAACCTGCCCCTTCTTTGACATTCTATTTTTGCTGGACCATGATTATGAACTGCTTGTCGAATTTTATGCAATACACACAACACACTCTTCAACCAGTAACTACTACTAATATTACTTTTATTGATGGGGTTGGTTATATATGTGGACTTCACTTTGTATGACACTTCGGAGTAAATTGTCTTCAGATCATTAGGCTTGCGAGGAAACTTCCAACAGGCGATGTGAGTGCATTAAAGGCTGACAATGCTGAAGATGGAGAGGAGCCACTCGATGAAAATGACCTGACTTGACCTCTGACATCGTTCTTCTATCTGTGTCTATTTATAGGAGTGTTGATGAATGATGAACCCGTTTCAGTTTGATGAGTGGATTGAATTGATCAGTATATATTGGTTTTTGTATAAAAAAACATTTTTTTTCTTGTGTTACATGTGGGGTGCAGGTAATAAGAGGAGCGCTATTTTTTATCCGAGTGAGATGTGTGACTTGGATGTTCTTATTGATAAGCTTATTTTTTGGTGATGACTAAGTATTTGGCACCGGTTTAGTTATGAAATTCACAACTTCTACTGGTGATTAGGGAAGGCTATCGAATTAAAAGCTCGATGACACATTAAAATATGGGCTCAACTCAAATTTTAAGGCAAATGCCTTGTAATTTTAATTTACACACATAAATTAGTGTTTAGGATGCTCGTTAGTTTTTGGAACAGTTTAAAATCTTCCATTTCAGTTTTTTTTTTTTTAATAAAAAGTTGTTTATCTTAAAATCGTTTTTTAGCAAACTTACTCAAATAAAAACTGATTTTAATTATAATCAATTATAATAGTAATAGATTATACATACAATCAATTATTGAACTAATTTAATTTTTGTAGTTGTCTCAAATACACAAGGTTATAAAAACTAAAGTGGAGTGAGTTGTTATCTAAGGGCATTTCCAACGGCAGTTTCTTTCCTCTTTGTAATAGTAATAGTAACTCATAAAGATTTTACACCATTGGAGATAAACTAGGTGGGATTCATTAAATTTTTGGGTTTTTATTAGGGGTGAAAATAGGCCAAGTCGTCTACAGGGGCTTACGGTCTAACCTATATTAGGTCCAAGCCAGGATAGGCTTTTTAAGTAAATAAACCAGGTTTGGGCTTTTATAAAAACTTATTTAGTCAAAAAAAGTTAGCCTTCAGGCTATTTAAAAAGTCTTTTGGGCCTAACAGACTGACCTATTTAAATAAATATAAATAATAATTTTTGTTAGTATCATTATTATATGAAATTTGTTATAATGTATTTTTACCTTTTTTAAATATTAAGCATGTTGACATATATAAAGAATCAAACCTACAAGCTTATTGAAAGATAAATTTATACCTTTTTTAGAGGTCTTATTACAAAATAAACTTTTAAATAAGTTATCATAAATGTTAGGTTAGACATTAGAAATAAATTTAAATCATATAAACTAGTTATAATCTTGATTCTCATAAAACATTTTCTGCCTATTTTCACCTTTTTTTAATGCTTTGAGTAGCAGCTGTTTTAATATTTATAAATTAAAATTTGCTTTACATAGAGTATTTTTTCATTGGCCTATGAGCCTATTAGCTTATGTAGAGAGAAGTTAGATCTATATAACAGCTTTTAATATGAAATAGGCCTTTAGGTAGGATAACAGGCCAAGTCAAACTTTCAAATAGGCCAGACCAGGCTTAAAAATAAAACTTATAACAGGTAATAAGCCAGGCTCATACCATAAATTTTTTAAACAGGCTAGACCTATTTAAGCAAAGGCTTGTTCGGCCTAGTCTATTTTCACCCTTCGTTTTTTCTACAGAGCAACTGTTTCTCTCTTGACAATGCGGGGCCAGTTTTTATTTAATAATATATATATATATATAGGGTCAAGATTCGTTGACACTAGGTGTCAAAGTTAGTCAAATTACACCTTCAATAACTTTTTGTAAAATGCAAATTTAATCAATCTAACTGTTGAATTTGATGTTCTTATTAATTAGATTAAGTATGCAAAATTTCACACAATTCTAAAATTATTCAGTAATTCATCGCATTACTTTATTTAACATATAATAAAAATTAAAATATATGTAAATATTCAATGTTAGATGACATATATAAAAAATTTCAAATTATGTGAAATTTAATATACATGATCATGAAGATAATATCACATAATTCAACGGTTGGAATGGTTAAATTTGCATTCTACAAAAAGTTATTAAAGGTGTAATTTGATTAACTTTGACACCTGGTGTCAACGGATCCTGATCCATATATATATATATATATATATATATATATATTGACTTTGCCATTGTTTTCACACACGCAGATGTTTTATTTTTATACAGAGCAACCCACGGTCTTTTTTGTTTCACGTCTTTTATTTTCACGTTTAAAAATAATAACATGCATTATTTTTATACATAGCAACTCCACGGTCATTTGTTAAAAATAATAACATGCATTATTTTTATACTGCGCAACTCAACAGTCATTTGTTAAAAATAATAACATGCATTATTTTTATACTGAGCAACTCAACGATCAAATTTTATATTACATTTAACAGTCAAATTTAAATTACATTTAACGGTCAAATTTTACAGTGTATAAATAATGCATTTTCATAACATTTTTTTTCACACAACAATCTTCTCAATTTTTTTAGTTTTATTTCATCTATTTGCTCACTTAAATTTTCTTGTTTGTATTTTCTTCCTTTTTATGCACAAATAGATTCCAATAGTCCTAATTAATCGTTCAATTGGATGCAAAATTTGCAATGTCTAAATACTCAATGTTAAAACTCCTCCTATATCTTCAAATTCTCCAAATAACTCAGACATGGGAAACTTTTCCAATTTTCATTCCCTAGTTTCTTTCCACCAAATATGCCATATATGGATAATCCATTTGTAGTGTCGGGCCAAAGTGGATTAAATTTTTCATTGCCAACAACTAGTCTCATCATGTTTGGTGGGGCTTCAACAATGAGTAGCGGTAGGGATTGCTTTGATCAACAAGTGAAAACACTAGTGCCATCCATATCAGATTCTCAAGTTCCTTCATTGTCCTCCCAAATTAACTTGGAAAATATTGCAATCAATGAAGATAGAAGTTTGAGTGGTTGTGTGAATTCTAAATAAAGGTTTAAAATGGGAGGATACACTACTCATTCAAGCATGGCCAAATGTTTCAAAGGACTCAATTACGGAGGTTGACCAAAAGGTAGATGGTTTTTGGTCACAGATCAAAGACAATTATAATGAATATCGCGATCATGAACGAGAGAGGGGAACAGATGCACTAAAAGCTCGTTGGCAAAAGATAAATTGTGCAGTTCAAAAGTTTGTCGGGTGCTACATACAAGTTGTTCAGAGAAAGAAAAGTGTGATCTTTAAGAATGATATCACAATTGACGCATTTGTCATTTTAATCAAGATGAAGGAGAAACATTCAATTATGAGTATGCTTGACGTTTATTGAAAGATAATCCTAAATGGAATTCAAAGTGGGGTGGAGGTTCTTCAAAAAGAACAAAGATATTAGCTTTAGGGGCGTGTACCTCATCATCTCCATCAGATATGCCAACACATTGCTTATTTGACCCAATATCATCTCCTTTCCAGGGTCTAATGGGAAAAAAATGGCAAAAAGGAAGGCTAAAGCAAAGTCTAAAGAAACATCTTTTGACCTTGTTGAGATTAAGGCAATATAAGAGTCCTTGGATCAAAGATTGATGGGTGCAGAAGACTACAAATGTATTAAGGAGACTAAAGTACGGGTAAAAGAGAGGTAACTTTGAAGGAGTATGAAATCCTTATGAAGGACACAATAGGGATGACAGAGATGCAACTTCAATATCACAATCAAATGTGCAAAATAATTAAAGAAAGACATTGGTTGAACTAGCCGTTGGAGTCAAACTAGCCGTTGTGGTTAAACTAGTCGTTAGGGTCAAACTAGTCGTTGGGGTCAAACTAGCCGCTGGGTCAAATTATTCGTTGGGGTCAAACTAGCCGTTAAATGAAATTGTTGGACACTATATATTGTCTTAATATTTAGAATTTGTACCACACCACTTTGTTTTGCTTGTTCCTCTTATTATTTTATACTTATGAAATTTTTAACTACCTTCTTCATTTTCAAATGGATCCTTATGATTCACATTCTCATGTGAGCTCGAGTGGAAATTTATAGAAGAAGAGTTGAATGACATTTGAGCCCAACATAAGCGCACTCAGAAATTAATTGACAGATGTGTGCAAGAACAAGGTAGTGGCTCTAGACAAGGTACTTGTAAAAGAACTCATATACAAAGGAATCGTAAAGAAGAACACCTCCGTTTATTTAATGACTACTTCTCAACAACTTCAATATACAACGAAAATCAATTTTGGGGAAGGTTTTGAATGTGAAGGCATATATTCCTACGCATTGTGGAAGAACTTGGCAACAATGATGAGTATTTCCAACTAAGAAAAGATGCAACTGGAAGAATGGGTCTTTCACCATTGCAAAAATGCACTGCTACAATTCACATGTTGGCTTATGGATCAACAGCTGACAATGTGGATGAGTATGTGCACATTGGTGAACCCATTGTAATAGAATGCTTAGACAAGTTTGTTAAAGGAGTTAATGAAGTATTCAGGATCGAGTACTTGAGAACAATGTTATCAGACTTGGACCGAATTGGCCGGTTCGGCCGGGAACCGGCCATGCAACCGGTCCGAGCCACTTGTTGAACCAGAAACGCTCTAGAACCGGTTCAAACTGGTGTGACTCGGGCGGTTTGGAGGTCGAACCGGCGAGTCAATTTGAACTGGTTAGGTCACACTTTTTTTTTTTTTTTTCTGGGTCCCAAAACAACGTCGTTTGGGGTTGGGGTTTTTTTTTTTTTTTTTCTTGGCACCCAAGACTACGTCGTTGGGGTTGGGGGGCACAAAACAGAAAGGGTTTTTGTTTTGTGTTGTCCCAACACGCTGACGCCCCTGCCCTACCTCTATTCTTCTTCTTCCTCGAGGCTCGTCACTCGCTGCTCGCTGCTCGCCCCTCTCTTCATTCGTCATCCTCTACGCTCCAGCAGCACCAGCGGGCTGCGTCACTGTTGCCTCCTCGTTGCGCTTCTCCTCCGTCACCGGCGTTGAGACGCTCGGCTCAACGGTGACGACGCAGCACGAGTGCTTCCTCCGTCGGTTCTGCTCCGTCACCGACGGCTTGTGGCTTGTGCTGTTGTGCAATCCAAATAAGAACAGTAACGCATTCATTGTTGGAACCTGGAACTTCAAAAAACCAGCAACCGTTGTGGCTTTTGCAATTTTGTAAGAGTAATTCTAAATTTCTAATTTCCAAATACTTGTGCAATTGTAGAGTTATATTATAGTCACAAATGTCTTCTATGAAAGTATATTATCTATCAATTTTGATTTGTGTGGCTGTGTGGCTGTGTATAGTATAGAGACTTATAAAAATTTCTAGAGAATAATGTGTGTTAATGTGTTATTGTTAGAATTGAGAATATGGTTTGACTTACATTACATTGTTATTCAAGTTGATGTATTTTGCAAGATGTTGGCACATAGTGATGGCACTATAGTTAGTTTTTATTTTTGAATTTGTTCTCTTACATATTATCCTTAATGTGTTGTCATGGTTCAATTTGTATTTTGTACTACTAAATAACAGATTTAAAGATGGCATATTCTGAACCCGAGCAACCATCATCACAAGAAGCATCAACTTTAAATTCAAGACTTCAGGGAAAAACTGATCCAGCATGGGGACATTGTAAACAACTTGTTGAGGAGAATGGAAAAACTGTTTTACTATGTCTCTATTGTGATAAAATTATTAGAGGAGAATGGATGTTATCACAATAGAGACATAGTAAAACAGTTTTTCCATTCTCCTCAACAAGTTGTTTACAATGTCCCCATGCTGGATCAGTTTTCCCCCGAAGTCTTGAATTTAAAGTTGATGCTTCTTGTGATGATGGTTGCTCAGGTTCAGAAGATGCCATCTTTAAATCTGTTATTTAGTAGTACCAAATACAAATTGAACCATGACAACACATTAAGGATAATATGTAAGAGAACAAATTCAAAAATAAAAACTAACTATAGTTCCATCACTATGTGCCAACATCTTGCAAAATACATCAACTTGAATAACAATGTAATGTAAGTCAAACCATATTCTCAATTCTAACAATAACACATTAACACACATTATTCTCTAGAAATTTTTATAAGTCTCTATACTATACACAGCCACATAGATCAAAAATTGATAGATAATATACTTTCATAGAAGACATTTGTGACTACAATACAACTCTACAATTGCACAAGTACTTGGAAATTAGAAATTTAGAATTACTCTTACAAAATTGCAAAAGCCACAAAGGTTGCTGATTTTTTGAAGTTCCAGGTTCCAACAGTGAATGTGTTACTGTTCTTATTTGGATTGCACAATATCATAAGCCACAAGCCGCCGGTGACGGAGCAGAACCGACGAAGGAAGCACTCGTGCTGCGTCGTCACTGTTGAGCCGAGCGTCTCGATGCCGGTGACGGAGGAGAAGCGCAACGAGGAAGCGACAGTGACGCAGCTCGCAGGTGCTGTTGGAGCGTAGAGGATGACGAACAAAGAGAGGGGTGAGTGGCGAGTGGCGAGTGGCGAGCCTTGAGGAAGAAGAAGAACAGAGGCAGGGCAGGGGCGTCGGCGTGTTGGGACAACACAAAACAGAAACCCTTTCTGTTTTGTGCCCCCCAACCCCAACGACGTCGTCTTGGGTGCCAGGAAAAAAAAAAAAAAACCCTAACCCCAAACGACGTCGTTTTGGGACCCAGAAAAAAAAATGTCACCCAACCGGTTCGAATTGACTCGCTGAGTCGCCGGTTCGACCTCCAAACCGCACGAGTCACACCGGTTCGAACCGGTTCTGGAGCGTATCTGGTTCAACAAGTGGCTCGAACCGATTGCATGGCCGGTTCCCGGCCGAACCGGCCGGTCCAGTCCGAGTCTGATAACATTGTTCTCAAGTACTCGGTCCCGAATACCTCATTAACTCCTTTAACAAACTTGTCTAAGCATTCTATTACAATGGGTTCACCAATGTGCACATACTCATCCACATTGTCAGCTGTTGATCCATAAGCCAACATGTGAATTGTAGCAGTGCATTTTTGCAATGGTGAAAGACCCATTCTTCCAATTGCATCTTTTCTTAGTTGGAAATACTCATCATTGTTGCCAAGTTCTTCCACAATGCGTAGGAATATATGCCTTCACATTCAAAACCTTCGCCAAAATTGATTTTCGTTGTATATTGAAGTTGTTGAGAAGTAGTCATTAAATAAGCGGAGGTGTTCTTCTTTACGATTCCTTTGTATATGAGTTCTTTTACAAGTACCTTGTCCAGAGC
The DNA here is from genome assembly GCA_004329165.1 of Spatholobus suberectus. NCBI lineage: Eukaryota > Viridiplantae > Streptophyta > Magnoliopsida > Fabales > Fabaceae > Spatholobus > Spatholobus suberectus. The sequence goes on along the minus strand of QUWT01000331.1, from coordinate 9,689 downwards.
CGCTACCTTGTTCTTGCATACATCTGTCAATTAATTTCTGAATGCGCTTATGTTGGGCTTAAATGTCATTCAACTCTTCTTCTATAAATTTCCACTTGAGCTCACATGAGAATGTGAATCATAAGGATCCATTTGAAAAATGAAGAAGGTAGTTAAAATTTCATAAGTATAAAATAATAAGAGGAACAAGCAAAACAAAGTGGTGTGGTACAAATTCTAAATATTAAGACAATATATAGTGTCCAACAATTTCATTTAACGGCTAGTTTGACCCCAACAAATAATTTGACCCAGCGGCTAGTTTGACCTCAACTACTAGTTTGACCCTAACGACTAGTTTAACCACAATGACTAGTTGGACTCCAACGGCTAGTTCAACCAATGTCTTTCTTTAATTATTTTGAACATTTGATTGTGATATTGAAGTTGCATCTCTGTCATCCCTATTGTGTCCTTCATGAGGTTTTCATACTCCTTCAAAGTTACCTCTCTTTTACCCGTACTTTAGTCTCCTTAATACATTTGTAGTCTTTTGCACCCATCAATCTTTGATCCAAGGACTCTTGTATTGCCTTAATCTCAACAAGGTCAAAAGATGTTTCTTTAGACTTTGCTTTAGCCTTCCTTTTTGCCATTTTTTTCCCATTAGACCCTGGAAAGGAGATGATATTGGGTCAAATAAGCAATGTGTTGGCATGTCTGATGGAGATGATGAGGTGCATGCCCCTAAAGCTAATATCTTTGTTCTTTTTGAAGAACCTCCACCCCACTTTGAATTCCATTTAGGATTATCTTTCAATAAACGTCAAGCATACTCATAATTGAATGTTTCTCCTTCATCTTGATTAAAATGACAAATGCGTCAATGGTGATATCATTCTTAAAGATCACACTTTTCTTTCTCTGAACAGCTTGTATGTAGCACCCGACAAACTTTTGAATTACACAATTTATCTTTGCCAACAAGCTTTTAGTGCATCTGTTCCCCTCTCTCGTTCATGATCGCGATATTCATTATAGTTGTCTTTGATCTGTGACCAAAAACCATCTACCTTTTGGTCAACCTCCGTAATTGAGTCCTTTGAAACATTCGGCCATGCTTGAATGAGTAATGTATCCTCCCATTTTAAACTTTTGTTTAGAATTCACACAACCACTCAAACTTCTATCTTCATTGATTGCAATATTTTCCAAGTTAATTTGGGAGGACAATGAAGGAACTTGAGAATCTGATATGGATGGCACTAGTGTTTTCACTTGTTGATCAAAGCAATCCCTACCGCTACTCATTGTTGAAGCCCCACCAAACATGATGAGACTAGTTGTTGGCAATGAAAAATTTAATCTACTTTGGCCCGACACTACAGATGGATTATCCATATATGGCATATTTGGTGGAAAGAAACTAGGGAATGGAAATTGGAAAAGTTTCCCATGTCTGAGTTATTTGGAGAATTTGAAGATATAGGAGGAGTTTTAACATTGAGTATTTAGACATTGCAAATTTTGCATCCAATTGAACGATTAATTAGGATTATTGGAATCCATTTGTGCATAAAAAGGAAGAAAATACAAACAAGAAAATTTAAGTGAGCAAATAGATGAAATAAAACTAAAAAAATTGAGAAGATTGTTGTGTGAAAAAAAATGTTATGAAAATGCATTATTTATACACTGTAAAATTTGACCGTTAAATGTAATTTAAATTTGACTGTTAAATGTAATATAAAATTTGATCGTTGAGTTGCTCAGTATAAAAATAATGCATGTTATTATTTTTAACAAATGACCGTTGAGTTGCTATGTATAAAAATAATGCATGTTATTATTTTTAAACGTGAAAATAAAAGACGTGAAACAAAAAAGACCGTGGGTTGCTCTGTATAAAAATAAAACATCTGCGTGTGTGAAAACAATGGCAAAGTCAATATATATATATATATATATATATATATATATATGGATCATGATCCGTTGATACCAGGTGTTAAAGTTAATCAAATTACACCTTTAATAACTTTTGTAGAATGCAAATTTAACCATTCCAACCGTTGAATTATGTGATATTATCTTCATGATCATGTATATCAAATTTCACATAATTTGAAATTTTTTATATATGTTATCTAACATTGAATATTTACATATATTTTAATTTTTTATTATATGTTAAAATAAAGTAATGCGATGAATTACTAATAATTTTAAAATTGTGTGAAATTTTGCATACTTAATCTAATTAATAAGAACATCAAATTCAACGGTTGGATTGATTAAATTTGATATGTAGAAGTGTTTATATATTATGACTCACATAAAATATACCAGAATCTTGCTTGAAATATACCAGAATCAACTTTAGCGTATCATGGTGACCTTGCTTTTGTGTGTGTGTGTGTGTGAGAGAGAGAGAGAGAGAATGTGATGTTATATTTTGTCAAAATGAATGGCTTTACCTAATGGATGTAGCTCAGTTGGCAACACATGCTGAGTTTGTGAAAAAAGACCTAGGTTTGATTCTCATAAAATACATCATTAAGAAGGGGTGAGGAGTTTTTAAGTATGACTAAGTCCTAAAAGGAGAATTAGTCTACCAAAAAAAATGAATGACTTCATTTTTGTAATTTTCTAATTGTTCCAAAGTGGTAGAAATTGAATCAATTTTTCTTGTTCTCAGAATAGCTAGCCATTCACACGAAATCCATCTGCTTCCGTTTTGACTTTCCTTAAGCGCGACTTGGACTTTCACCAACTGTTGAATGATCCCTTCCTCGTGATAAGTTTGAAATGAAATTTTGTATATTTAGAAAGTATTATGATATTCTTATAATACAAAGTTTCAAACCTAAAGTATCATGGACAAAAATGAAAGTTTATTCCACGGTGGGAGGACACAAAATAAAAGAAAAGAAAACCTTTTTCTCTTTCTGCTCCTTACTTCTTCCACTCCCACCCTGTAACTGTAACTTGGAATCTCAAACAAACAACAAAAACAACCAAGAAATTAATTAGAAACCACCCTCCAACTTTCAAGAAACCCAAAGAACCACACCCCACACAATGCAAAACCGCCACACTATTCCCCTTCACCTCTTCTTCACACTCACAATGGTGTCTCCCATCACCCCAACACCACCACCATCCATTTTAGCACCCTCTCCGCCAACACAACAGCTCAACAACATCATCAACGCGCTCATCGGTGCGGGGCGACTTCACTGCGTGGGTGTCCATATATCTAAACATAACCATCTAATAATTTCTCAGTGAGTCCAGCATGATAAAATCAACACATATATTCTTTTTGGACTTAATTATAAGCAACAACAACAAAAAAATTAGTGGACTCAAATATAAATATAATTTTAACTACTTTTGCTCTCTTTAATGATACTATCTCAAAAATACTCTTCAATTAATTGAGATTCTATTTTAATAACTTTTTTTTATTTTTCATATCAAGTTTCAATAAAAGACACTTTAGGAATTTTTTTTTACTTTTTAAATGTGATTAATAGAATTAAATGACATTAACTAACTTTTTTAATTAGTGTAATAGCTAGTTAATTTTGCTTATATTTGAGTTTGGAAAGAATAGCTGAGAAGCTGTTGATAACGAAAAATTATCAAGTAGTCCTAAATTATCATGTTTTTCATTAATCTTTACTTGGCATGTAATTAAGTGTTATTATTTTTTTTTCTCGTAAATTATAAAATTTGAATATGTTATATAAATACTTCCTCCAAAGTCATATATAAGCAAAAATAGCTAATTTCATACTAATTATGAAAGTTAGTTAACATTATTTAATTTTATTAATTTCAATTAAAAATAAACTTTTTTTTTTAAATTATCCTTCATTAAAACTTGATATCATAAATAAAAAATAATTAAAAATAGAATCTCAATTAAATAAAAAGTATTTTAAAAATAATGTCATTAAATAAGATAAAATTAGTTAGATTTACTTATATTTTAAACCATCATACATCAATTTTTATTTTTTTACTTATACTTAAGTTCGAAAAAAGTATTATTTGAAATCATAAACACTTAATACTCTCCGACTACCTAATAATTTCTGGCGTCCCTAAGTTGAGACGCTATTGCAGCCAAGCCAGCGATCGAGTTCAAAACACGGCGGGAAGACAGAAAACAAAAGAAACGAAAGCCCTCTTCTCTTTCTGCTCTAGCTTTCTTCTCCCACTTCCACCCTGTAACTGTAACCTGTAATCTCAAACGCGCAAACCAAAACAACCAAGAAACCCAAAGAACCACACCCCACAATGCAAAACCGCCACACTACTATTCCCCTTCACCTCTTCCTCGCACTCACAATGGTGTCCCCCATCACCCAACACCACCACCGCCCATTTCAGCACCTTCTCCGCCAACGCGGCAGCTCAACAACATCGTCGACGCGCTGATCGGCGCTGGCGACTTCACCGCGTGGGTGTCGATCCTCTCCTCCGAGAACGCCACGCTCCTCCCCGTGAGCGCCACCCTCTTCGTCCCGCGCGACGGCGCCGCCGTGGACCGCCCCCCGCCGGATCCCTTCCTCCTCCCCTACCACGTCGTCCCCCAGCGCCTCCTCTTCGCCGACCTCCTCCTCCTCCCCCGCCTCGCCCGCCTCCCACCCTCCTCGCCGGAAAGTCCATCTCCGTCACCGACAACGCCGCCGCCAACTTCTCCCTCGACGCCACCCCCCTCACCCACCCCGACCTCTTCTCCACCCCCTCCCTCGCCGTCCACGGCGTCGCCGCCTTCCTCGACTACTCCCTCTTCGGCGACGGCGTCCCCCCACCGCCGCCGTTCCTGCCCATCGGCGACGCCATCGGCACCGAGTGGAACTCGGGTGCGTCGCGCTCCCGCGTCGACGACGTCGTTTTGTTCCTCTTCTGTTTCGTTCTTCGTGTGCTGCTCTGAGAGACAAGTCTTACGAGGGTTCTTTGATTCATGCGTTTTTTGAACCTCAATTTCTTTCTTTAAAAAGAAGAAGAAATTAAATTGGGTTAGGTTTCGGAAGATTTTGATACGTAGTTACGTGGAAGAGTTTGTTTGTTTTGTTTGGTTCTGCATGCACTGATTTTTTGTGGAATTGAATAGAATTAGAATAATGAATGAACGATTGGCTTGGAGTGTGATGATTAATTCCACTCCTTTCATTCTTTGTATATCGAATATTCGAGGACGATGTGATGATTCTTCTTTTGTTCTGTTCTGTTTTGCTTTTCTTCTTTCTCACTTTTTCCTCCTTCTCCATTCTTTTTTTTTTTTTTTTTTGATACTTAATTTGCTTCTCCATTCTTTATTCCGTTATATTGGATAGAAGTTAAACAAAAAATTGTAAAAAAAAATATATATCTCGATTTTGACGGAAATCATGGTATGCTATTCGTGTTGAATAAATTCATAAAACGTAGCATTTTTCTTTTGTATCATTATCTTTAGAGAAAATATGTTATGCACTGAAAATGTAAAGCTATTTTATATTGTAATCTAATCATAAATCATTATATATAGTAAGTTTGTTGATTTTTACAATAATTATCTTAAAAGTCACAACAACGATTATTTGTAATTGGTACAGTGTAAAACTTTTTATATTAACAGTGTATAGTCATTAAATTTTTATTTTTATATTAATAAAAGTACAGTAGTCTAGGTGAGAAATTCTTATGAAATTGAGAATTATTTTTTCACAATAACTTTCTCCTATCTAATTTGCTTTTCTATTCTTACTCTTGTTTTTTTGGGGTAATTTAGTCTTAATAAATTTGATATAGTATTAATTACCTTAATTACAGGTTTAAAAATTAATTAAGATAATTATAATTTTTTTTTTTTTTTAAAAGAAAGTAATAGTATTCAAACTGTAATTTAAAGGAAGAAGAAATTGGGTGAGGTTTTGGAAGATTTTGATATGATATCACGCGGAAGGGTTGGTTTGTGATTTTGTTTAGTTTCGCATGGACTGATTTTTTTGGAATAGAATAGAATTACAAGACAGTTCTATATTCTTCTGTTTTTCTATTAGCGGTGAAAATGAATGATTGGTTTGGAATGTGGACAAGTCGTGCAATTCGGAAGCTTAATTCCACTCCTTTCTTTCATTCTTTGTACATAGAATATTCGAGGATGATGTGATTCTTTTTCTGTCGTGCGTTGATTTTCTTCTATTTTTCTCTCACGTTTCCTCCTTCTCCATTCTTCGATACCCATGTTCTTTCTTTCTTTTTTTATTAATGTATCTTGAAAGAGAAAGAAATAAAGAAAGAGAATGGTAATAATAAAATATAACATATAAGTGATTTCATATGATAAAAAGAGATGAGAATGTCAAAAGGGTGTTGTAAGCCACTAGGTGGAAATTTGGATAGTATGCTCGTAGCCTTGTATTCTAACCGTGATTGTAAAAAGAAGAAAAAGTCAAATGGGTGTTGTAACAAAGGAGTATCCATGTATCATTTCTCTTTTAAGTTGCATTGTAATAATTCATTCTTGTATTGGGGAGTGCTATTTCTTGGCCAACAATTGCCGTTCGAATCAGCACCAAACACACATGTTTCTATTGTATTGGATAGAAGTTAAATAAAAAATTGTAAAAAAAAAAAATTCCCAATTTTGAAGGAAATTACTGGTGTGCTTGTATTGTCTTATCTATTATGATATTCGTATTGAATGAATTCGTAAAGCGTAGCATTTTCCTCTTCTATTATCTATAACTATAATAATAAAAAAAATTATTTTGGTCTCTGCTTTTTATTAGACTATTATATCTTTTAATTATTCTCTAAATTATCTATTATTTTATCTTTTCACTATTTTTTAACCACCAACTACACACTGTCACCCTCTCTCTTTTTATTTTATTTTTTATATTTTAAAAAACTAAAGTGAGACACGAAGTGCCTTTTTTCTCCTAGTATATTATAAATGTGAAGGCTTGTTTAACAAAATTATTTTTAGGAGCTATTATAGTCTTAGTTTTTTCACGCTTCTCTTGTATTGTATTGAGTATTTAATTTTTAGTTTATATTTTTAATATTATTTAAATACTATTTCTTAATTTTAATTGATTTAAGATTTAACTTTTGATACATCATATCAAATTAAAGATATCTTCTCTTTTAGATAAGTATATTTTAAGATTATCATAATATTAATTAATTATAATTGGATTTGATTTTCAAATTTTGAATTTTGACACCCCATATCAATAAAAATCATGTGTCTTGATTTTAATAATTTATTTATATAATTTTTTTCAAATTTTAAAAATTTATCATTGTTACCTTGTTCTTGTTTAATATAATAAAATAAACTTCAATGGATATGCACAATCGGTAAAAGGTTTTGCATTGTTCAACCAATTAGAAATTAGTTTTTTTTGTGTACAATGGTCACACTGATATTAGAATATATGACTTCATGCATACTACCCTAACCTCATACCACTAGGCCTACTCTAATGGGTTATTAGAAATCAGTTTTAATGTGACTTTTAAGGTAGTTGTTATTAAAGTTAACAAATTTGTCATACCACAGTAGTTTGTGATTGAATAACAGTGTACAAAAATTTTTACATATACTTTTTTCTCAATAAAATACTTATTATTGATAATGAAAATATTACTTAATATTTCTTTTTATTTTGACACATCAATAAAGATAAAGTGTTAATTTCGTTATATTTTCTTAACGATTTCACACATTATATAACACCTTATTCTAAAATTACATTTGAAAAATACCGCTAAGCTAAACACTTGTTCTTTTAGATAGCCAATTTTAAAATACTATCCACCCTATATATTAAATAAGAACAACTATCTTAAACGAGAGTGTTTTTAGCTACTATTTTTAACGAAAGTATTTTTAGCTGTCATTCTTCGATGAGAACGTTTTAGATATTTTTTAATCTCTTATCTTTTGCAACATATCATTTTCAATATTTTTAGTTTTAAATTAAATTTCAATATTTTTTAAAAGAAATTATCAATAATTAAAAATTAACATTGTAATTATAATAATTATTTATTATAAATTTAAATATAATCTATATGTTCAAAAACATTTATTTATTACAAATTTTAATTATAATATAATTTATATATTCAGAAGTATTTATTTATTATAAATTTAAGTTATATAAAATAAATATTTATTTTATACAATACACAAGTTAAATACTAGTTAAAGCTATATATGGCAAACAAATACTATTAAGTCACACATGGCTTGAGCTTAATTTAGCCAATTTTGAAAAGATCCGAAAAAAATGCTCAAAAAAATTTATACTTATACAGATGAAATTTCAACTTGAGTTCTTTTGGTGATATGATTCACTTAATTATATGTAGTATAGTGTGAAATTGAACTCTTTTTTTTTTTTTTTTTTGTATATATTGGCAACAACAAAGTAAGAACCTAAAACTTTGTGCAAATTACTCAAACCCTTCACTACTAGACCGACTCTAGTGGATATTTTTTATTCGATGTCACGTTTGAACCCAAGCTCTACTGATTTGATAAGATATCTTCAAACCATAAAGCCATAAAAAGAATTGGTGAGCATATTGCGAAATTGAACTTTTAACATATTATTAGTGACAATAATAGCTACAAGTTTTTTCCGTAAGCTATTAGCATGAGGAGTTAGTTTCTCCGTGTTGTTAAAGCACTTAAATTCTTTGATTTGTGTTAATGTTAAACTCAAATTCAAAATAAAATGGAATAACCAGCAGGTATTTAAGTTTTCATTTAAGTGTATTTGAAAAAGGTATTTAAGATTATATATAAATGTTAGTTAGTAGATAGTTATGTCCCTTATGTATACTAATAGAAGTTTGATTCCTAACTATTTGTATGAAAAAAAATTGTTGAAAGATAAAATTCACTTTGACGACCTCAAGGCCTTGAAAGAATTAGTCTTACTGTTAATTAAGGAATATCTTTAGTATATATATAAGTGTTAATTTTACACACTTATGTAACATTTCAGTGATCATTTTCTTATGATATCCTATCATATTAGTAGAGAATTCAGTGAGTATAATATTTCTTTATATATATTTTTTACGGTATCTTTTTTAAAACTATTTTCTCAATCTGTTTTCATCGTATCTTTCATCTTATCCGACATTCCTTTCTTCTCTCCCTATTTCTCTTCTAATTATGGAAATAATTTTAGAAATAAAATTTCTCTATTACAAAACAAAATGGAAACAGTAATTGGTTCACAATTTTTACATGATTATGAAATTAATGATTAAATGACATTTGAGAGGCAAACGAGTATATATGCATTGTTTCCCAGTATGTTCCTATCCTTCATGAACCAACAAAATGAAACTGTATTGCTTGCCCCCAGCTTTTAATTTTTGTTTTCGTTTGATTTTCCTCGAGTCATTTGATAGGTAGACTTATTTGTTTTCTGAATAAACCCAAGATAGCTCTTAACCAAGTGTCAAAGACTAATTCCTTGAAATACTCATATATTTGAGAGACAGACTTCTTCTAACAATGTTCCATACATACGAGTCTAAAGATCGAATCCTGACTATTGTTCATTGTAAAAGGAGCCAACTACATAAAGCTAAATCACTCAAATTGACGTGGAGATTTTTTTTTTGATAAAATTTTAGAATAAAGGGAAGTTGTCCAAGGCAGTGAAAACCTCAAAGGT